>CABHPR010151927.1:0-76984 GCA_902168415.1 Peromyscus melanophrys | reverse complement strand
AAGTGTTGGTTAAATGCATAAGCGAATACCTCCCGGTTAATAGGGACTGTGTGGCCTCGGAGGCGGAATGGGCAGTGAGGGTTAAAGAATGGGGTGACCCCGGGATCAGACCTCTGGTCAGGTCACTGTACTTCCCCTTCCTACCCGTTTGCTGGAGCAAGTGTCAGCTTCCCAGCTTCAGTTTCGTCATCCGTAAAATGGAGGTGATAAGTTTTTATGTTGGGGTGGTGGAGGATTAAATGGGTCAGTGCATATACAGTTAAGTACAGAGTCTGGCCGAATGATCTCAAGAAAGGATAGTTTGTCTCTGTTGTCACCCACACGGCTCTGCTGGCTTCGCAGCTTTTTCCTCTTGTCCCTTCTTAAGTCTGGCTTCCCATTACTTTCATTCCCTCTCTCCACTTTACCTCTTTTTCCTGCCCTTTGTGCTTCCTCTCTTTCTCACTTATATTCAGGGATTTTTCTGTTACATTTGTTGGCGGAATGTGAGGTGTATCGTTTTGCATTGACTGGAAAGATAATTTTTAAAAACTTTTGAGCCGGGAGGTGGTGGCGCTCGCCTTTAATCCCAGCACTCGGGAGGCAGAGCCAGGCGGATCTCTGTAAGTTCGAGGACACCCTGGGCTACTAAGTGAGTTCCAGCAAAGGCACAAAGCTACACGGAGAAACCCTGTCTCGAAAAACAAAAACAAAAACAAAAACAAAAAACAAAAAACAAAAAACAAAAAAAAAACTTTTGAAAAGGGGGCTGTGGGAAAGCCAGGTCCTAGGTATGAAGTTGCTCTAGTCCCCTTTCACCAGAGAGTGTCTTCTGAGCTGCCAGAGTGTTTGCACCTTCTCCCATCCAGCTGTAATGCTGATACACACTGTGACCATTTTGTTTGTTTTTGTGACCTGTCTTACAGCCTATGTTTGTTCACTCACGGTGTGTGTGCAAGGGCCACCTGTGCCAGCTGCTGTGCCAGGCCTTAGGGATGTGTGGTTTATTCTTCACATCCAGTCACTACCCTCAGCCTGGCTCTCAAGATTTCAAACCTGAGAATCCCGTCTTATTTTCAGGGTGGGCTTGGGAATCAGGGATGGGGAGGATGAAATAAAGCAGTCCTCCCTCAGGTCATTTTTTCCCTTAAGTTTAAAAACTTATTTTATGTGTGTGGGTGTTTTGCCTGCGCGAATGTCAGTGCACCACATGTGTGCAGTGCCTGCAGAGGTCAGGAGAGGGCATCAGCCCCCCAGAACTGAAGGGAGCTGCCATGTGGGTGCTGGGAATTGAACTCTGGTCCTCTGGAAGAACAGCCTTGCTCTTAAGGGCTGAGCTACCTCTCCAGCCCCAAACAAGTTTGTTTTGATGTAGCCACATAGTCTTTTTCAATAGAAGACTGTTGTTTTGTTTTTTGTTTGTTTTGTTTTTTGGTTTTTCGAGACAGGTTTTCTCCATGTAGTTTTGGTGCCTGTCCTGGATCTCACTCTGTAGACCAGGCTGGCCTCGAACTCACAGAGATCCGCCAGGCTCTGCCTCCTGAGTGTTGGGATTAAAGGTGTGCGCCACCAACTGGCAGAAGACTGGTTTTGGTTTTTGTTTTTTGTTTTTTGTTTTTTGTTTTTTTGGAGCTGAGGACCGAACCCAGGGCCTTGCGCTTGCTAGGCAAGCGCTCTACCACTGAGCTAAATCCCCAACCCCAGGAAGACTGGTTTTTATTGGGCTTGTTTTCAGATTTTTCTTAGGAAGTTATCCTTTGGGTTGAGGAGGATCCCATTTCAGAGTAGCCTCTATAATGGGAACCAAATGGCTGCTGGAACTTCATGGGGAAAAAGGAAGAGAGCAGACAACAGTTGATTGAATTTGGAAAGGTGAAGAATGGATGGATTAGGAGGTGGTTATACAAATAATAAAAATAGGTTTTGGGGTCAAGCTTGGAGAATTCGGCCAGTGTTGATATAAGAGGGAACTTGGGAGAATCAGGAAACAGAAATTAGGTGTGTTTTTTGTTGTTGTTTTGTTTTTTATGGATTGTGTAGATAGAAGCAAGTTCAGAATGTATGTTCCTTTCCCGTGGATGTATGCTTTGGATCTGGTCATGAAAGTTCCAGTGAATCTTTGCTACAGTCTTGGGGCATTGTGGCAGTTTTTTTGTTTATTTTGTTCTGGGGACAGGATCTCACTATAAAGCCCAGACTATCCACAGACTTGTCCTCCTGCCTCAGCCTCCTGAGTGCTTAAGTAATAGGTATGCACCACCATACCTGGCTCAGCACGAGGTTTTTGAGAGAGAGATTAATCCAACAAATATGAGTTCAGTGTTGACTGTACTGTACTCTATTAGTTGTTTGTTTGTGTTTTTGTTTTAGTTTGTTGGTTGGGGGTGGAAGTTGGCAGAATCTGGCCAGAATCAAAGTGTAAACTTTGATTGGTTTGTGAACTGTCAGTGTAGATCAAGCTGGCTTTGAATTTATGGCAATCGTCCTTCCTCTACCTCCATGTGCTGGGATTACAAGCTCATTTAGGGGGCCAGCATGATACCTCATGGGGTAAGGGCACTTGCCTTGCAAACCTCATGACTTGAGTTCAATTCCTGGAACACTCGTAAAGGCAGACAAAGAGAAGTGACTCCACAATGTTGTCCTCTGGCTTCCACACATAAACCGTGGTACAAATACACCTACATATGTACCCCCCCACACACACACACAGACTTACACACAAGTAACAAATAAATAAAAATTTAAAGTTTGCAACTGGAGCAGAAAATGGAGATGGAGATGAAGTTAGATACAGAGCTTTCTTCAGCTGTCCGGTTTCAATGCTTGGGTCGGGCTTAACCTACGAACAGGTGGTTAGCCAGCAGGGACGGAAGCAGGGAAGAAACAGCGTTTCATCTGTAAGATGAATCACTCCCTGCTCCTTTGAATTCTACCATAAGATCTTAGCACCTCATCACCTGGCCATGGCAGGGTATGCTTGAATTCCCGGCAGACATGAAGCTAAGCTAGACGACCTTGGGAGTTCTAGGCCAGCCAAAGCTATGGTGTGAGACTCTCACAATAAATGAATAACTTAAAAGCCAAAATAAAGATGGATTATAAGTACCAGGTGTGGTTATGCCAAATGATCTTAGCAGATTGTATTTAAAAGCTTATACATACACACACATATATGTAACAATTATAATTAAAGAGTAAGAAGCCCAGGCGGTGGTGGTACACACCTTTAATCCCAGCACTTGGGACGCAGAGACAGGCGGATCTCTGTGAGTTTGAGGCCAGCCTGGTCTACAGAGCAAGTTCCAGGAAAGCCAGAGCTACACAGAGAAATCTTTTCTTGAGAAAACAAAACGAAAAACCTACAAAGAATAAGAAGCCATGGTGGCAAAAAAAGCTAGGCATGGAGGTCCATTCCTGTAATCTTAGCACTTGGAAGATGTTTGAGGACCATGTGAGATTGTCTTAAAAAAAAAAAAAAAAAAACAATTGTACAGGAATACTAATTGTTACTTTGTATTGAGTTTAGAGAAGGTCCTTGAGACAGTGCTATCAGAGCCTGCGTGACATATGACAATTGTACTGCTGGGTGCATAATTTGGGTTCTGGGTTCCTCCTAGCTCTAGTTTTTGGAAATGCTCATTAAAATGATGGTTGATGCCGGGCGTTGGTGGCGCACACCTTTAATCCCAGCACTCGGGAGGCAGAGTCAGGCGGATCTCTGTGAGTTCGAGGCCAGCCTGGGCTACCAAGTGAGCTCCAGGAAAGGCACAAAGCTACACAGAGAAACCCTGTCTCGAAAAAACCAAAAAAAAAAAAAAATGATGGTTGAATATAACCCACCTTCCATGTTTATGGAATTGATGGGGGATGGGGAGAAAAAAATTATGACTTCCTTTAAAAACAGTTTTACTCTATGTGTGTGTGTATCTGTTTTGTGTATTCCACCTGTATGTGGGTGCCTATGGAGGCCAGGAGAGGGTATTAGATCCCCTGGAGCTAGAGTTACAAGACATTGTGAGCCACCTGAAGTGGGTACTTGAACTCAGGTCCTCTGGAAGAGCAGCAAGCACTTTTAACCACTGATGTGTCTCACTAGCCCATACTTTTTAACTTTGCTTTTGCATTTTAAACTGAAATTCTCATAGCCAAGGAAGCATTGCTTATATATTTTTAATTCATTTTTATATGCATTATATGTACCTGCTTGTCTGTATGTGTACCATGTACATGCAGTGCCTGAAGAGGCCGAAGAAGGCATCAGATCCCTTGGCACTGGAGTTGGCAGGTAGTTGTGTGCTGCCTGTGGGTGGGTGGGTGCTGAGAACCAAATCCATGTCCTCTGGGAGAGCAACAAGTGCTCTCACGTGCTGAGCCATCTCTCCAGCCCTGACATTATTTATCTTAAAGACTGGTATAAAAAATCACAGTGGTAGGCCTCTTTTCTAGTAAGAATGAGGGCCTTGTGTTTGATATTAAGCTGAGAAAAAAACAGAGGCATAGGCAGGCAGATCTCTATGAGTCCGAGGCCAGCCTGGTCTACAGGGGGAGATCCAGGACAGGCACCAAAACTACACAGAGAAACCCCTGTTTTTAAAAAAAAAAAACAAAAAAACATCCAAATCAATAAGACTAGAAGTTAACATTTGATTTATTCATTCAACAAATATTTATAGACATCTACTCTGTGCTAAAGGAAGACTGACATTCCTTCTCACGGAAGAGGTTATTTAGCAAGTGAAGAATCAGAGGTTGTATTGAGGATTATTATGAAGGGCATGTGGATGGAAAGGGAGCTTTGATATTCATAAGTGATCTGGTCTGGGAATACCTTCTTGTAGTGAAAATGTTTCAGCTGAGCCCCCAGAGATGAAAGGAAGCCACATCTGTGGAAGGAGATCATTCTGAGTAGAGGGGATAGTGAATTATGAAGGCTGAGTGGGGAGAAGGGGTCCTTGGTGTTAGTGCTTGGAGAATAAGTGGAGGTGAGCAAGAGGGAGGAAGTGAGGATTAGTAAGCACCAGGGTTTCAACCTGGACAGCACCTGATTCAGTCTGGCTTGGTGCTACCTACCTTAGAACTGTGGCCATTTTCAATAAGTTAATTTTGGTAGTACCAGGATCACAGGTGTGTGCCACCGTACCTGGCTTATATTCCTGACCATTTTCAGATGGGTAAATGGCAACCTAGAGCCATTAAATAATTTCCCCTGGGTCCCACAGCTAATCTTAAAATACATTGGGATTCCAGCCCCAGTCCCTTTCCCCTCTGATGTCACTAGCCACTCCAGTGTGCTGCTGTTTTTCTACAGCAGGAAGTCTCGGTTTAATTATGGCAGTGGGTCTGAACCTGAGGTAGGGCAAAATGTGCCTTTAGGCTTGTGTGAAAATTGGGCAGGGTAGGAATGCAAAAACACTAGTCAGAAGTGTTCATTGATTCTGAATAGTTTTCATCAAAACGTATCACAGGACAGGGAGGCAGTAGCTCTTGATTTCTTCCAAGCCCACCCAACGTGCCTTCTGCTGTTGGCCAGCTTTATCAGAGTGAGCTTCAGCCCATTTCCCATCTGACTATTAGGTGAAAGGCACAGACCTGGTGCTGAGTTCTCCCAGAACCCCACCTAAAGAGATTCAGTGGGCCTTCTGGCTCTCTTGGGTTCTGTGACTTACTGACCTCAGAAAGTCCTCTGGAGAAACATGTTTAAAGCATAAATCATTATGATAGCTGTGGAAGACAGTTTGGCAATGCATTTTAAAATTTCAGTATTTTCACCTCTTGGAGCTCCAGTTAGCATTACTAATTCACTTCCACTGGACCAGCGTTTTTCCACCTTTTGAAATATTTCCAAGGGTCTGGATAAATGGCTTAGTGGTTAAGAGCACTTGTTGCTCTTGCAGAAGACCTGAGTGAACTTTGTTAAATGAGGTGCTAGTGAGTGTAGAGTATCTTGATTTTTGTGCATGGAGGAGCAAGTAGGAGCTGCAGGGTGAATGGGTTCCCAACACTGAGATGGCTCTTGGCTATAGGAACCTGCTTTTTCACCAGGCATTAACACGGGGTAGGGGAGGTTTATTTCTCTAGAGTGGGCTTATTGTTCTAATATAAGCTTTCTCCTGTGTCTTGCTCAGACAGGTGGGCTTCATTGCTGCATGTTTTCAGTGGTGTCTTCTCCAGACTCTTTTTTTTGGGGGGAAGGGGGTGTTGAAACAGAGCTAGAGTTAATTAAGTTGGAGATTGTTTTGTTTTTGAGAGTGTTTTTGCTGTAGCTCAGGCTAGCCTGAAACTCACTGTGTAGCCCAGGCTAAATATGAACTTACAGTGGTATTCTTGCTGCAGTCTCCTGAGTGCTGAGATTACAAGCATTCTTCTGCCTATTTAAGAAGAATAAAAATAAATTTAGGCATGACTATTGGGATCATTTAGGCAAGAAGGGGCTGGTGCTTAGGAAAAGGACAGTAGAGTTTTCTCAAGAGAGCTGCCTCCTGGCTCACTTTAGTTCACACTAACCCTGAATTTCTCATGGAAGCCCATTTCATTCCTGTAGTTTTGTGTCTCTTCGTTGTTGCGTTGGCCTTTCTGGCTAGTTCACAAACTCCTTGAAAAGAATTAGGCTTTATACTCTTCTGTCCGCCACACTGTTGACTATAGTGTCGGTCATAGGAGCTAGTCCTAACTGAAGTGCATTTGGGACTCAAATGCTGAAGGTATCTCGCTCCCCATTTACTTTCCTTGTTTAAGCTCCAGCTAGAATTCCTTTTGTCAAGATTTCTGTTCATCTTTCATTATTATATTATTATTTCATGCGTATGGGTTTTGCCTGCATGTAAGTCGGTAGCACATGTATGCTTTGCCTACAGAGGTCAAAAGGGAGCTTCAGTCCCCGGAACTGGAGTCACATGACTGTGAGCCATGATAAGGATACTGGGGATTGAACCCGAGTCCTCTAGAAGAATAGTCAGTGCTCTTAACCACTGAGCCGTCTTTATCACCCCAGTTTATTTTTATTTTAAATTATGTGCCTGTGTCTGTGTGGGGCTATGTGCATGTGAGTGCAATATGAGTGGTGGCCAGAAGAGGGCATGGGATTCTGTGGAGCTGGAGTTACAGATGGTGCCGGCTGCCTGACATGGGTACTGGGAACCGAACATCACATGCTTTGAACCATTAGGCCATCTTTGCAACCCCCATCCCCAGCCATGATTCTTATCTGTTGAAAATGTCATGTTCCCACTATTAAACATTACTGCTTTTTGGTATGACTAGGTATTGAAAGAGTTACAGTGCTGTATTCTGTAGCCTGCAGGTTTCCCTAGATGATGAACAAACAGTCCTTCTGCCTGAAGAACATCTGTGGAAACCTTGACCATGGCATCGATATCAGAACCTGTAACATTCCGAGAATTCTGCCCTTTGTACTATCTCCTCAATGCCATTCCCACAAAGATCCAGAGGGGCTTTCGCTCTATTCTGGTCTACCTCACAGCCCTGGATGCTAACGGAGACTACATTGCAGTGGGCAGCAGCATTGGCATGCTCTACCTGTACTGCCGGCACCTCAACCAGATGAAGAAGTACAACTTTGAAGTAAGTCTTGCTTCTCTTTGCATCTGAGTATGTACCAGCCATAGCTGCTGTTTCTCTATTGGTGTTCTAACTGTACAGCACGGGCACTTTGCCTTTGACTTGCTAGACTCTGGCTTCATACCTCACTCAAACAATACTGGATCATCATTTCCAGCTGAGGAGTGTATAACTAAATATTGGTGCTTTTCTTTCCTCATCTCTGTTTCAATATCTTTCATCACTTAAAAAGAACATTTAAATGTTTACCAATTATACTGGTCGGTGGTGGCACATGCCTTTAATCCCAGCACTCAGGAGTTAGAGGCCAGCCTGGTCTGTAGAGCTAGTTCTAGGACAGCCAGGGCTGCACAAAGAAAACCTGTAGTGTGATCCTAATTAGTTTAATAACTCAGAGTCAGATATCAAGGGTGAAAGCTGAAAGATCAGAGAAGCAGAGCAGCAGCCACAGTCACCTCTTACCTCTCCGACTCAGACCTAAAAGGGGCTGAGCTGAGCTCCTATCTCAGCCTCACCTCATCACTTCTCTCCGCCCAGCCATATTATCTCCTGTCTCCTGTCTGTACAGACCTCCAGATCTCTATGGTTAACTAGTGGCTAGCTCCACCCTCTGATCTCCAGGCAAGCTTTATTTGTCAGAACACAAACAGAATATCACAACAAAACCCTGTCTCAAAAAATAAAACAAGCAAACAAACAAACACAAACCAAAACACACTATGTATTTATCCCTGGAACTCATGACCCTTATGACTTAGTCTCCAGAACATTAAGATTTCAGGTGCTCTAAGCTATGCCTGGTGAATAATAATAAATGACAGCACTAGCATTTGAACTTGGGCAGACTATCTAGTCTGTAGTAATAATTTTTGTTTGAGACTGGGTTTATAGCTTAGCAGGAGAGTGCTTGCCTAGCATGCCCACAAGCCACTGGGTTCAGTCCTCAGTACTGAAAACAACAACAACAGAACTGTTGTAGGGCTAGAGAGATGGCCCAGTAGTTAAGACCTTTTGTAGAGGACCTGGGTTCGGTTTCCAGCACCCACATAGTGGTGCAAACCATCCCTAATTCTAGTTCCAGGGAATCTGATGCCCTCTTCCGAACTTCCAAGGGCACCAGGCACGTGTGTGGTACACATATGTATATATAAGCAAAACACTTATATACATATACATTAAATAACTTTAAAAGAAAAACTATTGTCTTCTTGTTTTTATTTAAGTAGGCAGTTTAAGATAACATCCTGATGTAGACCAAGCTGGCCTGGAATTCACGATGTAGCTAAACTGGCCTCAAGCTTGCGACCCTCCTATGTCAGCCTCTTAATTGCTGGGATTGTTGTCAAGCACCACCATGCCCATTTCCCATCACTATTTATTTATCTATTTATTTAGTGGATAATATTTCACAGATTTGACTGCTCAAGTCCCCCAAACATTGAAGATCATTGTAATTAATATTTAAATTTAACATATTAAAAATTTCTCAAATCTTTAAATACTTAACAAGGAAGACTTATGAATGAAAGATGAACCCTAGCAAGATAAACTGAAGAAGTTATTGTCAGAGACATAGGAACCACACTGCTAAGGATAAGAAAAACTGTTAGGCTGGGTGTGGTGGTGCACACCTTTAATCCTAGCACTGGTATGGCAGAAGCAGGTGGATCTCTGTGAGTTCGAGGCCAGCCTAGTCTACAAACCTACAAAGCGAGATCCAGGAAAGGCCCCAAAGCTACACAGAGAAACCCTGTCTTGGAAAACAAAACAAACAAACAAAAAAAGGAATGGGGAAAAAGAGGGAGGCTGGGCATGGTGATGGTGACACATGCCTATAATCCCAACATTTGGGAGGTGGAAGCAGGAGGATCAGAATTCAAGGCCAGCTTTAACTGCATAGTGAGTTCCAGGCTTGCCTGGGCTGTGTGAGACCTTCTTTCAACAACAATAACAACAAAAGTAAAACGATACACCATGTACATAAAACTAACCAATAGATAGATAGAGTAGATGTGTTAATATCAAGACTGTCTTCTAAGGAAAGAGGTTAACAGGATAAAAAGGGATGATACATAATGACGTGGTTCACAAAGAAGACATAAGTGTGTGTCCCTAATGACAGATTCACCATACATGAAGGACGAAATAGAACAAGTCAGTATTTACAAGGGACTTGGAGTCTCTTGGTAATAAAAGTAGGAGATAGGTAAGTGAGAATATAGAAGAATTGAGCACTCACTGTGAGCCAGCTTTATCTAACTGACGCTATAGAACTGATTACACATTTTTTTAAAAACCCAAAAGACAGAGTCTTAGTCTCATTCTGTAGCCTTGGCTAGTGTAGAATTCACTATGTAAACCAGGCTGTCCTTGAACTCACAGAGATGAGCCTGCCTCTTCCTCCAAGTGTTTGGACTAGAATGTGTACCACCATCCCACCTGGATACACATTCTTTACAAATACATGTGGGACATTCACCAAGATTATGAGTCATAAAATATGCCTCCACAAGTTTAAGTTAGACTGTACTATTTTGCTTTTTCGTGGAAATATAATTTATATAAAGTGTACAACTTGATGAATACACACACACTATCCCTGGTAATCACCTAGAGTGGATAAAGAACATGTATACAGAGGCCAAAGAGAACATCAGTCATCTTCCTCTGTCTCTCTTTGCTTTATTGCCTTGAAACAGGGCCTCTTACTGAACCAGAAACTTGCCATTTTGCATAGGCTAGCTGACCATTGAGGTCCCATCTTTCTCAGCACTTCAGTGCTGGGCTTCAGGCACATACGGACATGCCTGCCTTTTTTAACTTGGATGCTGAGGATTTGAACTCAGGTCCTCAAGCTTGTATAGTGAGCATTCTTAGTCACTGAGTCATCTTTTCAGTCCCTTGAAACAGCACCTTTTGTTTTGTTTTGTTTCGCTTTTTTTTTTGTTTTGTTTTTTTTCCCCGAGATAGGGTTTCTCTGGGTAGCTCTGGTTGTCCTGGAATTTGCTCTGTAGACCAGGCTGGCCTCAAACTCAAAGATCTGCCTTTCTCTGCCTCCTGAATGCTGGAATTAAAGGCATGTGCCAACACCGCCCCGGCAAAATAGCAACTTTTTAAATGAAGTTGTGTTCCTAAAGCAGGAAGCAGACCTTTAATGTGGTAAATATAGCTAGCATGTGCTTTTGAGATTAGTGCCTTTGGAATTCTGCCTCCAGCCCCCACCCCCCTCCAAGTTGGTGAGACGGGGAAGATGGAAACACAAAAATTTCTTCCTACTTACCGCCCCAAAATTTGATGATGATGGACCAGAGTTTCCAGCTGTCTGATTTGAAGCTAAACACATGATGTCTCTTTGCTCAGTCTTCAGCTTGTTGTAATTTCATGGACTGCCGTCAGGTTCCTCCATGCTTGTTCTCCCAGTAAATTCAGTCAGCAGGTATCTTTGGAGTCAGTATTCTCTCTCATGCCAGATACTAGAGCTCTATAAAGCACACTGTGGACAGTCTCTAGTCTTATGGAGCTACAAGTCTAAAGGAAAAACCAGAAAAGTAAGAAAAGTAAGCTAAGTAAAACATCAAGCAAACGAAGCAGAACAAACAGGTCAAGGGCTAACAGGTGTTAGCCAAGAGGTGTGGTAGCAGTTAGCAGGAAGTCCGGGAACATGTAGCCGAGAGCATGACACATACAAAGATTGATGAGCACACCCAACACATTATGCTGATCCTCCTATGGTGGCCCATTCTAGCAGGAGGATTGGAAAGGCCCTGAGCCTGGTCATGTCCATCCTATTTTTCAGCCCAAAGAGTCAGGGTTCAGAAAGTGATGAATGTTTCATTCACTTCAGTCTGGTATAGTTTCTAAAGTGATGCAGAAATTTGTTTCTCCATGCAGCTAAAAGTGTGTTTTTTAATGTCTTCCCTTCCCATTCCCTGTGAAAATAACCCCTGGATCTGGTGATTAGAGTTCTATGATGTGTCGGTAGCATTACAATATGGAGACCCCCCACGTGTCCTTACCATGAATTGCTTCAATTCATTGATGGCTAGGAATTTAATTTTAATTTTTTTTTTTTTTTTTCGAGACAGGGTTTCTCTGTGTAGCTTTGCGCCTTTCCTGGAACTCACTTGGTAGCCCAAGCTGGCCTCGAACTCACAGAGATCCGCCTGGCTCTGCCTCCCGAGTGCTGGGATTAAAGGCGTGTGCCACCGCCACCACCACCCGGCTTAAAATATTTTTGATAGTATGAAATATATATTAGTTGAAAATGGTGGCCCTTACCTATAAACTCCATATTTTGGAGTCTGAGGCAGGAAGATCCATCTGTGTTTAAAGCCTTTGTGAGCTACATAATAAGTTCCAAGCCAGCCTGGGCTATCTGTCTTAGCACACCCTCATTTTGGTTTCCCTGGGACTGGAGTTACAGATGACCTGCCTTTTGGCTGCTGGGAACTGAACCCAGGTTCTCCAGAAGAGTAGCCAGTGCACTTAACCTCTGACATTGTAACATCTCTCCATTCCAATCACTTAACATCTCTCCATTCCCCTAGTTCAGTTTAATTCCACACTTACATATGCATGCACATGTGAGGATTTGTTGTTGTTTTTCATTTTCAGAGAGGATCTTATGTGGATTCACTCTGTAGTCAAGGATACCTTTAAGAGATTTTCTATTCATTTTACATACCAACCACAGATTCCCCTCTCCTCCCTCCTCCCTCAAGGGTACCTTTGAACTCACGATCCTTCTTCCTGTACCTCCCAAGTGCTGGGATTACAGATGTATGCCACCATACCTGGTTTTTGTGGTGTTGGGGATCAAACCTAGGCCTTCATGTGTGCCAAGCAAGTACTCTACCCAATTGAGCCATATCCTCAGCACCCCCCACACATTTGTTTTTCATGGAAATTAACCAATTGTTTTTAAAATGTGGATGAAATTGTAACAAGTAAAATAGCCAGTATATTAGTTCAAAAAAACCAGATGGGAGACGACATCTCCTGGGAAACAAATTTACAAAGCTTCAGTAGCTAAGTCGGTGTGGCATTAGCACAAACAAGGGCACAGAGCCAAGAGGTGAGACAGCCATAATGTATTTGGACACTGGAGTCGCTGTAGAGGTGATAGGCTGAGGATCATGTATCTAAAATATTTGAGGTCAGAATGGTCCACTTTCTGAGTGTTTGGATTTTGGACTAGTTGCGTAGATTTTACTGTTTGAGCATCCTGTCTGAAAAAATCCCCAACATGAAGTGCTGTAAAACCTCTTGGACATCTTGTTGGATTTTGAATTGGGCTGGGGGGATGCAGGGCAAGCTATCCTGCAAGATGTTTTCCAAAATGAATGGCTTCTAACAATTGAATATGAACATAGAAAGAAAATGAAGCTGGATCCTGCTTTACTTCACATGGTGATTTTGTCAACTGTTGCTAACTGGGGGGTCCAACCTCCAGTCAGCACCAGGGTAATGAAACAAACAAACAAACAAACAAAATCTACAAATGCGGCAAGGGCTTAGGAAAAATCCTTACCTATCTGAGGGCTAGACATTTTCTATCTGAGGGGAAAAATAAGGAAACATACACGCTTTCTGATGGTAGCTTTCTCTTTTACTTCATCTTAAGAAAATCTTTCTCTGAAAGTCTGTCTCCACACAGCTACATCTCTTTACATACAGCTATATATCTCTCTTTACATACATACATCTCAGAATCTCTTTCTGAAAATCTCTCTTGCTCTCTCTCCTGCCTAGCTACTCATTCTCTTTGCTCAGCTCCCTCTGCAAATCCACACGCACAGTCTAACACACACACAGCTCCTCTACATAGCAGCAGCTCCTTCATGTCACAGCGCTCTCGCTCTCGCGCTCTCTCTCTCTCTCTCTCTCTCTCTCTCTCTCTCTCTCTCTCTCATATACATACACACTTTTACATCATTCACTCACTCTTTACTCACTCATTCTCTCACTCTCACCGTTCTCTCTCACTTCTTCATAGTCAGCTACATCTGTCTTTCAGCTCTCTCTCTCTCTCTCTCTCTCTCTCTCTCTCTCTCTCTCTCTCTCTCCCCCCCCCCCCTCTCTCTCATTCTCACCTTTCTCTCTCAGCACATTCTCTCACATTATTCCTTCTGCAAATTCAGCTACATCTCCTTTTCAGCACACACATATTCACTCACACACTCACTCCTCCTCTCACAGCCAAACTCTGGACAATTATATGTTACATTTTCAGGATCTGACCCATTCTCATAACACATGATAAGTCACACCGTTTTTCTTAGGCTAGGAAGGTTGTGCTGGCCAGCCAGTGAGTAATGCTTGGCCAAGAATGTAGCCTGAGTGGTTAGAGTTCCCAGAGAGAGAATGACATTGAAATTCAGGGCTTAACAATAACAGTTAGTTGGCTCAACTTTGAGTGGTTGGGGTACATGAGAAAGAGAATTACTACAGGGGGTTATGTTTACCAAGGTTGCTTCAATTTTGACCTTGATTCAGCAATAAACACCTGGAACTTATGTTTGTATATTCTCTTCAGGGGCAGCTAGTTTGTTTTGAATTTGTTCTGAAATCTAAAATTAACTGTCTTTGTGACTGAGAATACTGTTACTTTCCTGTGTCAGTTATGAAAAGTATTCTAGTATATCGAATCATCAGAATTCTACAGCTTAAACAGCAATCCTCTTCCTGACCATCCATGGCTACATGTGTGCCCAAAGATATAAAGCACACTGCCAGTGGGCTGTGGAAGGAACCCACAGCTGTTCTTCAGAGAGGTAAGTGGTGGCACGTGAGAAAGTCAAAGATAGAAAACAGCTGGTTTCCACAGCCAGTGACCCCAGGGGCCTTGCCTAGTGGGGCTCCCCAGCAGAGAGTTATTCATCTGGTGGGTCAACCTGTTAAATGTAGTTGTCACCTCTGTTTACTCCCACAGCCTCTTGCAGTCAACACTTTAAGTATTAGGGCTATGTGGTGGCTTGGTGGTAGAGCATTTGCCCAGCTTGCAGGAGTCACTGAGTTTAGCCACTAGCACTGACAGGGTGGGGGATTGTGTTCTGTCCCTTGACATCTGAGAGTGATGGTGGCAGTCTAGGTGTCCCTCTTCCTGGTCATTTGCCTCATCCTGTTGTTTAAGCCCTCTGAGCATCAGGCCTATGCTCCCCCTTTAGCCCTGCATTACTCTTTACTCCATTTTGTGTTAAGGAAGTTGCCAGAGGAGGCAGCAAGGTTGTATGAGAACTCTAACAGTTGTTCTTTGTTAGTGAAGAAGGCAATTCTTATGAATCTTTATCTTATTTTGGCCTTCTTAACTATCTCAGAATATTTTGCACATACCAGGTATTTAATATGCTAGCAAGTTCTGCAGAAGTTTAAGCTTTGGCTTGCCACAAGAAGCTCATAATGAAAGCTTTGTCAGACTTGACAGTTCCCATGAGCTAGCTCACAAAGAGCGCTTTCTCCTGATGTGGTTTTGTCCATGTATAAAGGAAAAACAGCCTGCCAAGGTGCCTAAGAAGGTGGGTGGAGCCAGCCTGATGCTTTGGTGTAGGTCCAGAAAGCCAGTCCAGGCATTTTTCAAATCAAATCTTCCTTAACAGCTTTGTTTCCTTTGCAGACAGTCTCACTCTGTTGTTCAGGCTGGCCTTGAACTCACAGCAGTCCTCTTGGCTCAGTACTGGAAATTACCAATTTGCACCTTCCCCAGCTTCTTAGCATTTTTTATTACTAGATTTCTGTTTCAGGAGGTCTTATTGCTAGCGAGAGGACAGCAATATGTGGTATAGGAAGTTGGGAATAAGGGAGGCAGGAGAGTTAACACACAGTAGATTGGATCACAGATGGCGGAGTCATCTGAAAGAAACAGCAAGATGGCTTGATGGGTAAAGACTACGACCCTAGTTCAATCTGGAGGACCCACATAGTGGATGAAGAGAACCTACTCCTGCAAGTTATCCTCTGCCTATACACAGCGTGCACAGCATGTGTGCACACACAGACACACATCCCAAATAAACAAGCAGAAGAATGTCTCCCAGGCCAGAATGCGAAAGGACTGCTTTTATACTAGAAAAGACAATGTGACCGAAGGAAGGGAACTGTCTGCTGTGTTACTTGGGAAAACTAAACATCAGTTTGTGTAGCAGGGAGACCCAAGAGCTGTGTCCACAGATGGACAGCTCTGTTTGAGGCCTGTGCTTCAAGCAGCTCTCATGGTGGGACCCTTGTGGTCTGAGAGCATGATGAGTATTTGATCAGAAATTGTTCCCATCTTGCCAAGCATTCTACAGACACTTGCTGCTCGTGGTGATAGATGTGGGGTAGAATATGTAGGTCACCCCTCAGGGTATTCTTGTTTGCATAACCATTCATTCAGTATAAAATAACAAGGTGGATTTTTGGCTTAATCTTCAATCTCTCAAGTATGGTCATTAGTCAGTCTTCTAGGCTGATGAACAGCAGACACCAGAAAGATTGAGTGTGTGGGTCAGGAAGGTAGAGGGCCAGCCCTTCCTATGCCAAATCACCATTAGGAACGATCCGCTCCAGTGCTCAAGGGTGCATACACTTTAGGAAAAGCTATGATTAAAAACAAGGGAAAAGTTAATCCCGGTTTGAAAGCAGGGTTTTGGTGAGATGGATATGTAGTCAGAGAGAGGTACATCAGAACTTCAGTGATGCTGATGGCAGTGTATGTCCAATGTGTCATCCTATATGCAAGATCACATTTTGTGTTCACACATGAAAACAGAATCTTAACTGAGTGTGGTGGTACATGCCATAATTCCAGCACTTGGGAGGCAGAGGCAGGTGGATCTCTGTGAATTTGAGGCTAGCCTGGTCTACAGAGCTAGTTCCAGGACAGCTAGGGCTACCCAGAGAAACCCTGTCTCAAAAAGAATGAGACCAGCCTGGGTAACATAGGGAGACCAAGACAGTGACAGCCAAGAAGAATATCATAACAAAGCATTTTGTGTTTGGCTGGCTGTCATCCAGGGGCAGCAACTTTACCTACCTGTCTTTCTGCACCTGTCAGGTCTGACCATGTCCTGTGACCCCCATACTTGAGCTATTTGATAGAAAAGTGTGAGAATCCAGACCGCTCTGCAGATGGGTTTGTTTGCCTCTGTAAGTGAGCTTACAGTGCCCCCAGCACAGAAGCTCTTCAGAGTAACTGTCTGGCTGTAGCATCTTTGAAGTAGAGAGAAAAATTCAAAGCGTGATGCTGAATGAAGCAGATTATTATTGTTACTCCTCCTCCTCGTCTCCCTCTCCCTTATACTGGGGCCTCATGCATGTGTGCTCTACCACTGAGCAAGATCCTTCCATTTATTCATTCCAGTCAGTGCCTGGGGGAAGACCTATCCCTTTTGAGTTCACTTGCCAGCAGAGTGATCTTCTAGCTAACTCCTAGTTAGGGTTAGATCCTGGGAGTTACAACTTTTGCACAGGATGTGCGTCCCAGCTTCTGTCCGTGTCTGGCTTGGAGGTCGTTCTCCTCTGCCACAGCTTGAGGACCCAAGGCTCTGTGTGGGTGGCAGCTAGCATCTGGGAAGGCAGTCAGCCACAGGGCATTTGTGGCTTCAACACTGCTTTCTGCCCGCTGTGGCTGCATTGTCTTTATTTTTGGTGCTACAGATTTTCCTTTTTGTGAAAACTCAGCAATACATTTCAAAGTTTGTTTGTTTGTTTGTTTGTTTGTTTGTTTTCCTGTCTTAGCATTTTCAGGTGTGTTTGTACTGTGTGAGGTTGAAGCCTCATAGTCTGTTTCTGTCTGAATTGTGGTTGAGTGCTGGTAGTCTGATTCTTGGGGTATTTGGTTCTTAGAAACCATGGCATTTATTAATGGCTAATTAATATTAATCTAAACTTAGCAATAGGTTTATTAGAAAACATGTATACATACTGCAGTGGATACTGAATGATTATTTTTATTTTGAACTCTTTTTTTTTTTTTTTTTTTTTGGTTTTTTGAGTCAGGGTTTCTCTGTGAGCTTTGGTGCCTGTCCTGGAACTCGCTTTGTAGACCAGGCTGGCCTTGAACTCACAGAGATCCGCCTGGCTCTGCCTCCCGAGTGCTGGGATTAAAGGCGTGCGCCATCACCGCCTGGCTATTTTTATCTTGAAACCATTCAGAAAAATTACGAACTGTTTTAAATTTGTGCTGTGGCATGGCAAGATCTCTAACAAGCTATTTTGCTTCTCTATGGAGTGTGGATTTGTAGTTACATATTCTTAGGGAAAATACTCTTTCAATATCCTGTTATCACGTTAAGACTTTGTATATCCAAAACATGTTATGTCACCTTTTCCCTTAGAAGCAGTGTCAGTGAATTTTTCTGGTGGCACCATCATTCTCATGTAAGGTAGGTCCAAATAATACAACTCCTTTTATCCTCTTTCCTCTTCATACCCCTAGCAAACTATCTATCAGCAAGATCTTAGAATTCACTCAAAGAAGGTCCAGAGCCCAGAGCTGAGGCCTAGTAGGTCCTAGAGATACTCATACTTGCTTGTGGACCCTGACTTGATTCTAACTGCCTTTGACAAGTTATCCAGCTTCTTGGAGCCCCTCTTTTTTTTTTTTTTTTTTCTTGGTTTTTTGAGACAGGGTTTCTCTGTGTAGCTTTGCGCCTTTCCTGGAACTCACTTGGTAGCCCAGGCTGGCCTCGAACTCACAGAGATCCGCCTGGCTCTGCCTCCCGAGTGCTGAGATTAAAGGCGTGCGCCACCACCGCCCGGCGAGCCCCTCTTTTATAACACAAAGATAGCAATAGATAGCTTCTCCCTTCATAGGTTGATTATAGATTCAGCAGTGTAGGTACAGTGCTTAGCAAGTTGCCTGTCACAGGAAAACATTCAATAAAAAAGGTTATGGTAGCTGGACATAGTGGCGCATGCCTATAAAGCCATTACTCAGGAGGCAGAGGCAGGTGGAGATCTGTGAGTTTGAGGCCAGCCTGGTCTACATAGTGAACATGAGTTCTAGGCTAGCCAGGACTACATAGAAAGACACTGCCTTAAAAAAAAATACACTGCTGTCATGTTGCTATCAGCATCCCAAGACGATCTTGATGGAGTTTGTATTCATTATGGCTTTACTGCCTTGGGGCCCCATTTCATTAACTGGTTTGCTAGACTTGACTCTTTGCTAACTTTGGCCTGAACTATTGCAGCAGGCTCAGGCTGGTCTTCCTGCCTAGCCCCACACCTGTGTTCCTCCTGCCTGCTTCTAATCATGCTTAAGAAAGACCTGACTGATAACACTAGCAAGATCAAGAATCTTCAAAGGATCCCTCTGTTCCTTATTGTCTAAGATCTGGATTTGTTAACCTGTATCACCATCTGGCATTGGATTTATTTATAGCCCATGAAAATATCCTGAAAGCTGTAAAGTACCGTATGAAAATGAGCTGTCAGTACCACCCCCAGTTGCTGTAGGCAGCTTTTTCATGTGCATGTCTCATAGCTAATCTATAAGAGAACCAGGACTATAAGCTACTTTGGTAAACCATAGCTTCACTTGGTACCTAGAATATGGAGGGTATTCTCACATTTTGGCAGGATGATGACTGTAGAAATTACTACATCAGAAATTAAGGGAGTTTGCCAAAAGGGGAAACAGTTGTGTGATTCCTGTGAATAAATGATTTCAAAATAAAAGATGATCTCACAAAAGATTTAAAGCTTGAATATTTGTGTGTTGTGCCATGGTTTTAATAAACTCACATGAAGATTGAGTCAGTGTTAGCTAATAGTATTATTGATCTAAGAACCAAACATGCCAGGAATTAGTTTCTAAATCCTTTTCAGGTATATTGTTTAATTAACTGGGCAATCCTGGGAGAGATAGGACAAGCATCACCTCTCAGTGGCTCTGTGCTTGTCCACACAGACATCAAGTTGGTCTTGGCCCTGGGGTGGGCTCTTCTGACTTCAAACTTCCCTCCCCTCCCCTCCCCTTCCCTTTTCTTCCAATACAGGTCTCTCCGTGTAGCCTTGCCTGTTGTGGAACTTGCTTTGTAGACCAGGCTGGCCTTGAACTCACAGAGATCCACCTGCCTTTGCCTTCTGAGTGCTGAGATCAAAGGCGTGCACCACCACCCAGACAAACTTTTATTTTTGTATTTATTTTTATTGTTTGGGAAATAACCTTTTGTCAGAGCTCCTTTCTTCATCATGTTCTGTCTCCCTTGGTGTTTGAGACAGGGTCTGTCTATACAGCCTTGGCTGTCCTGGAACTCACTATGTAGACCAGGCTGGCCTCTAACTTAGAGAGACCCCTGTCTCTACCTCCAAATGCTGAAATTAAAATCATGCACTACTACTCCTGACCTTTAGTTCTCTCTCAATAAGGGCTCAATTTATTCATGATTAATCAGCATTTCTTTTAAATTTTTGTTATTTTGAAGATTAAAGATTTAGAATGGAAAAGGAGGTTTCTGGGAAGACAGTGGATGGTATGAAACCAGTAGGTATCATTTCCTCTCCTAGCTTGAAGTTGTTTGTGCAGAATCCATCTAATGAAATTGATTTGGGGGCTGGAGAGATGGCTCAAAGGTTAAGAGCATTAGCTACTTTTCCAGAGGGCCCAGATTCAATTCCCACATGACAGCTCACAACTGTGTGTAACTCCAGTTCTAGGGGATCCGACACCCTCATGAATGCAGGCAAAATGCTAACGTACATAAAATAAAAATAAATACTTTTTAAAAAAAGAAAAGAAATTGATTTGGAACTCAAGTCTATTAGTTTGTGGCTTCCAGAGATAGCTTGACGGTAAAGTATGGTAGGTAGATTTGGCCAGTGTTAGTCTTTAACACAATAGTAAATTCCTATGTTTCACTCCTCGCCCTGTGGAAAGCAGTTTTTGTTACTGGAACACCTCATGTTTCAGGATCCAGAGTGGTTAGAAAGTGCTCTGTCCTCTACATGTTTTGAGGTAGGTTCTTACTGCTGATAGCTGCTATGTTTCAGAATCCAGAGTGGTTAGAAAGTGCTCTGTCCTCTACATGTTTTGAGGTAGGTTCTTACTGCTGATAGCTGCTTCTGATCACAGATGTGTCAGGAAGGTAGGTGACCATTTTGAACTTCCCCTTATTGTTGTAGGGCCCTCCCTCTCCAGCTGAAGTGACTTCCAGGGTATTTGAAGAATGGCTCCATGTTTAAGAGTATGTACTGCTCTTGCAGAGGACCCAGGCTTGTTCTTGGTACCACATCAGAGAGCTCAGAACCACCTGTAACTCCAGCTTCAGGGCATCCAAAACCCTCTTCTGGCCTTCAGAGGCACCTGCATTCACATGCACGTACCCTCACAGACATATACATAAAATTTAAAAGTAAATCTTTTTTTATTTTTTGAAAATACATTTCTTTTCAGAAAATATTCAAATCACAGTTTCTTCTCCCTCATCTCTTCCCACATCCTCCTCACTTTCCTACCCATCTGTCTTAGTTAGGGTTTCTGTTGCTGGGAAGAGACACTGACCACGGCAACTCTTATAAAGGAAACATTTAATTGGGGTGGTTCACTTACAGTTTCAGAGGTTTAGTCCATTATCACCATGGTGGGGAGCATGGCAGCATGTAGGCAGACATAGTGCTAGAGAAGTAGCTTAGAGTTTACATCTTGCAGGCAACAGGAAGTTGATTGTGACACTGGGAGTTGCTTGAGCATAGGAGACCTAAAAGCTCACCCCCACAGTGACACACATCCTCCAACAAGGCCATACCTACTCCAACAAAGCCACACATCCTAATAGTGCTACTCCCTTTGGGGGCCATTATCTTTCAAACTACATTCTACTCCCTTGCCCCAAAGTCTTGTAGCCATACTATAATGCAAAAGTGCAATCAGTCCGACTTCAAAAGTCCCCATAAAAGTCTCAGATTTATTTAAAAGTCTAAAGTGCAAAGTCTCTTCTGAGATTCATGCAGTCTCTTAACTGTAATCCCCTATAAAATAAAAATAAAAAAACAGATCACATACTTCCAACATATAATGGCACATATACATTACTATTCCAAAATATAAGGAAGAGAGTATAGTGAGGAAATACTGGACCAAAGCAAGACCGAAACCAGATGGGCAAACTCCAGCACCTCCATGTCTGTTGTCAAAACACACACTAGTCAGATCTCCAATTCTGTTCAGCTTTGTTAACTGCAAAAATGCAACACACTTTTTCTCTTGTGCTGATTCCACTCCCTGGGATCTCCAAAGCAGTCCAGGCTTCAGCTTCATAGCTTCATGCAATGGCCTCTCTAGGCCTCCATTCATGGACAACCCTGACACATGCCTGGCCTCAGCAGCTTTCCTTAATCTCAGGGGCAAATTCCATAACCCATTTCTTCTATCCTTAACTCTAAAGCCATGTGGCTGAAGCTGTTGTATTTTGAGAATGGCTCACAGCAGTCACAGCAGGTGGGAGCTGAAGAGAGAGATATACCATGCAGACCACATCCACATAGAGCTTTCTTGGGGGGAAGGGAGAGAAGGGAGCTGAGGAGAGAAGAAGAAGAAGAAGAAAAGAGAAAAAGATATGAGAAAGAGGGTGGACCCCGCCTTTTTATGAGTGAACCTAGCACATGCACAGAGAGACCATGATGAGCACATGACATTGTCAGGATCCTGAGTGGGCTAAGGTATTGCCTGCATATTGGTCAGGTCCCCAAAGGGTGAGTCTGAATGCTAACAGAAGCTACCAAGTTCTGCTGCTTACTGGAGATGGAACTTGGCCCCCTAGTTCAATTATATCTTCCCTAGCTTTCTGTCTTTCACTGCCTAAGCTTGGCTGTCCTGAAACTGAATCTCTGGACCAGGCTGGTCTCAAACTCAAAGATCTGCCAACCTTTGCCTTTCTAGTGCTTGGATTAAAGGTGTGCACCACCACCACACCCAGCTCTAAGCTTTTCTTTAGCTCCTTTTCACTGGGTTGGAAATTTAGCTGGGTGGGATCTTTCCCTGAGGTCACCACTCCCTTTATTCCATTTCTTAATCTATTTATCTCATTGAACACAGGACTTATCTCCATTCCACTTCCCAGTGTTCTTTTTCTCCTTAAAATTTACATTTTGTTATTTCCTTGCACCTTTCCATTATAAATCTTCATCAGAGTTACCACTAATAACCATAAGACAGAGGCTATACTGGGCTATTTTGAGATTTCCTCTGCCAGTGGAATTAATCCAAATTTACCTCATAACGCTCAGCACCACTGTCTTCCATGCTCCTACTAGTATGGCCCATTAAGCAGTACTTAAAGCATTCCACTGCTTTTCTAACCCAGAGTACCAAAGTCCACATTCCTCCAAACAAAAGCATGGTCTGGCCTATCACAGCAATACCCCAGTCCCTGGTACCAACTTCTATCTTAGTTAGAGTTTCTATTGCTGTGAAGAGATACCATGACCACAATCACCCTTCCTTCCTTCCTTCCTTCCTTCCTTCCTTCCTTCCTTCCTTCCTTCCTTCCTTCCTTCCTTCCTTCTCTTTCTCTCTCTCTCTCTCTCTCTCTCTCTCTCTCTCTCTCTCTCTTCCCAGCAACCACATGGTAGCTCACAACCATCTATAATGAGATCTGATGCTCTCTTCTGGCCTGCAGACAGAATACTGTATACATAATAAATAAATCTTAAGAAACAAACAGATGGATCTTCTGGAGGCATTTTCTCAGTTGAGATTCCCTCATTTTCGATGACTGTAGCTTGTGTCATGTTGACATAAAAGTAGTCAGGACACTAGCTACAAACTACTGATCTGCAACGTTGACCTGCCTGGATGACCCTCTGGTGCAGTGGTGGCATAAAGGTGGTAGGAGCAGCCAACCACCATCTGATTGGATCTAAGGCGTACTCCGTGCCTAAACACTGCTCAGCTGGCCAAGAGTATGAGGCTGGGCAGGCCAGGGACCTAGGGGGAAATCAAAAACCATTGTTCTGGTAAAGAAATGTAGCAATAAAATGACTACTGCTGTGGTGGTCTGAATGAAAATGGCCCCCATAGGCTCATAGGGAGTGGCATTATTTGAAAGGATTAGGACATGTGGCCTTGTTGGAGTAGGTGTGGCCTTGGAGGAAGTGTGTCACTGGGGTTGGGCTAGGGGTTTCAGAAACCCAAGCCATGTCCAGTGTCTCTCTCCCTCTTCCTGTTGCCTGCCAATCTCGATGTAGAATTCTAAGAGTGCCATGGCAGCCAGGTGGTGTTGGTGCACACCCTTAATCTCAGCACTCAGGAGGCAGAGGCAGGCGGATCTCTGCGAATTCAATGCCAGCCTGGTCTACAGAGCAAGTTCCAGGACAGCCAGGGCTATACAAAGAAACACTGTCTTGAACTCACGACCTCTGGAAGAGCAGCTAGTGCTCTTAACTTCTGAGCCATCTCTCCAGCCCCAGATCCATCTGTAAGGCATTTTCTTAATTAGTGATTGATGGGGGGAGGGCCTAGCCCATCATGGGTGGTGCTATCCTCTGGGCTGGTGGCCCTGGGTTCTATAAGAAAGCAGGCTGAGCAAAGCAGGGAGCAGGCCAGTATGCAGCATCCCTCCATGGCCTCTGCATCAGCTCCTGCCTCCAGATTCCTGCTCTGTTTGAGTTCCTGTCCTGACTTCCTTTCATGATGAACAGTGATAGGGATGTATCAGCTAAAGTGATAAATCCACGGAGTCTGTTTAAGAAGTATTAGGGAAATTTATTAAGGTAAATTGAGGAAATACACTTGGGAATACAGAATGGATTAGACAGCTAAAGTTGTCCTCTGAACTGACTGGGAGCAAATCTGTCTTGCAGGCAGGAGCAGGGAGAAGGGTCCCCTTCTCCTTTTAAGAGGTCATGTACAATGGCAGGAAGCACTGCCTCCTTCAGGCCCTGTAGCCCAAGGTCATGGGTGGAGCAAATACTACTACAATCAGCCAAATAAACCCTTTCCTCCCCAAGTTTCTTTGGCCAGGGTGTTTCATCACAGCAATAGTAACCCTAACTAAGACAGCTAGGTTGGTCTTTACCTTTCTCCTCTGGTAGTGTGTAGAGTAACTTTCAGTACCGTGAGCACTGGTCAGTAGGGGCGAAGGCTCTAGTTAGGCACCAGTTCAGCTTCTCTGTGTTCAGTGAGAAATGTCAGTGTTGTCTTTAGCAATTGGGTCTTACCACACATACATATACAATGAATTTAAAACCACTCTTAAAGAAAAACTTAGTACATCTCTATTAGTAAGGTATCAAATTAGTAAAATGATGGCAATAAAAACTGGTAAAGTAAAGCTAATGGTACATGTTAGCTTCACTAATGAAATCAACTAAACATTTGAAGAACAATAAAATCAGCCAGATGGCTCAGTGAGTAAAGGCACTTGTTGCCAAGCCTGATGACCTAAGTTTAGATCTCTGGAGCCCACATGGTGGAGGAAGAGACCCACCTCCAATCAATTGTCCTCTGACCTCTACACATGATATGGCACACCTAGCACGCACAAGATCGTAGGTTCAGTGCTCAATACTGAAAACACAAAACAAGGTGAATTTTTGGCACAGCTAACAACATAAATCACTGTAAAGAACAAATAAAAGAGCAGAAGAGATTGCTCAGTGGTTAGTAACACATACTTTTCTTGCAGAAGACCTGAGTTCTGTTCCCAGAACCTCTATGAGGCTGTTCACAAGCAGCTGCAACTCCAGCTCCAGGGAGATTTGATACACATAATTAAAAATAATAAAAGTCTTTAAAAAAAAGTAACATGAACATTACTTTGATAACAAAGCCTGACAGAGATACCAGATAAAAGCATGCAGCATCATTCCTTGTGAACATCAGTACAGAAATCCTCAAGAAATGCTAGCAAACTGAATTCAGCAGCAGGTTCAAAGAATTATATACCATGATCAAAGTCAAATTGATTCCTAGAATGTAAGGATAGTTCAGTGTATGAAGATCACTGTGAGGACTGGGATGTGGCTCAGTCAAGAGTACTTGCCTAACATGTATGAAGCTCCTGGTTTCATCCCTCGAATCACGTCAAACCAGGCATAGTGGCACAGTCCTGTAATCCTACCACTCAGAGGTAGACGTAGGAGGACCAAGTTCAAAGTTAGCCAGGCGGTGGTGGTGGTGGTGGTGGTGGTGGTGGTGGTGGTGCACACCTTTAATCCCTTGAGAGGCAGAGGCAAGCAGACCTCTGTGAGTTCCAGGACAGCTGAGACTGTTACACCTAGAAAACCTGTCTCAAAAAAAAGTTCAAAATCATCCTCAAGTTTGAAGCTACCCTTGACTACATGCAACTATCTCAGAAAAATTACAAATAAATAAGGTAGTTCATGTTGTGCAATTATAGACATGCACTGTCATACCTGTCTTGAAAGCAGGAGTTCGAGAGATATTTGTACATTCTGCAGAGCATTATTTACAATGTCTAAAGTGAGAAATAACTCAAGTCTTCATTAAAAGATTAGTGGATATTGAGATCACCAGGATAGCTGGATGTGGAGGTAGAGGCAGGTGGATCTCTGCATAGTGGCAAATGAGCAATAATCCCAGCATGTGGGAAGCTGAAGGGGGAGAAGGGGCAGTTTGTTCAAGGTCATCCAAGGTAATATAAAGAGACCCTGTCTCAAAACAGAAACATTCATGACAACAAATGATTAATGAGTAAGCAAACTGTGTATGACTATGTAAAGGAATGGAGCGAGGGAAATTCTGACGGATGCCGCAGCATGCTTCGTGGACCTTACGGACATTGTGCTAGGTAATACGGCAGTTGGAAAAAGACAGACAATAAAGCATTAGAGTCCTAGAGGTCTAAAGAGAATGGAGTTGCCAAGAGCTAGGTGGGGAGGGGTCTGGTGGGAAAATGGGCTTATTAGTTTGTTTTGTTTTGTTTTTTTGTTTTTCAAGACGAGGTTTCTCTGTGAAACAGTCCTAGCTGCCCTGGAACTCTTTCTGTGTACCAGGCTGTCCTTGAACTCAGAGATCTGCCAGCCTCTGCCTCCCCAGTGCTGGGATTAAAAGCGTGTACCACCACCACCAAATGGGGCTTATTATTTGATGGGTGTAAAGTTCCCACTTTACAACATGAAAATAATTCTGGGAATGGAGGATAATATGGATGACTATACACTATAGATATACTGTGTACTGAAATGTATTCAAAATGGTAATTTGGGATTCTATATATTGTAATAATAATAATAAAGGCAGAGATCCTAGAAAAATTTGTCTTTCTGACTTGTATACATTTCCAGTCAGAAATTTATATGCTGCAGCCCAGGGCCTACTTTCATGGTTCTGGCTTTACAGCTACTTTTTTTCATTTAAGTTTCTCTGGTCACAGGTAGTTTGTTTTTGACGTGTCCTCCTTTAGGGGAAGATGGAGTCTATCACCGTGGTGAAGCTGCTGAGCTGCTTTGATGACCTTGTGGCAGCAGGCACCGCCTCTGGGAAGGTTGCAGTCTTCCAGCTTGTGTCTTCATTGCCGGGGAGGAACAAGCAGGTGAGTGCTCAGGCTCTAGCACTGCGTCCCTTCTTGGCAGGCTCCTCAGGATTTTTAAGATGAGGAATCCTCAGAGCTGGGTATGGTGGTGCACGCCTTTAATCCCTGAACTCTCAAGGCTGAGATAGGTGGGTCCCTGTGAGTTTGAGGCCAGCCTGGTCTACAATAGTAAGACCCTGTCTCAAAACAAAAGAAAGGTGTGGCGGTCCTTCTCTGCCTAGAAATCATATATTCACCATGACATTGTGCTGCTTATAACTGGGTAATATCTTTGTCCTGCACGGGACATTGGGCATGAAGCACATATTAGTGCTCTTACTTTTACTTAATGCCCTCTTGTGTTCTTTGTGAGATTTTTCTTTTTAATTGTATTTTGTGTGTGTGTGTGTGTGTGTGTGTGTGTGTGTGTGTGTGTGTGTGCGCTCGAGCATGCATGCACATGTACTACAGCTCATGTGTGCAGGTCAGAGAACAACTTAGGGGAGTCAGTTCTCTCGTTCTACCATCTGGGTTCCAGAGATCAAACTCACATCCCCAAGCTTGGCCACAATTGCTGTGGCTATCCGATGAGCCATCTTGTGAGTTTCGAATATGGATAGACAGAGGGAAACTTGTGCACAGTTGTGTGTGGAAAACCAGCTCCTCCCAGAGTAGGAGTGACAGTCACACATAACTGCAGCCACTCAGCTCTCCCTTCCTCTGCTCTGTTGTCACCCATAGCTTCGCAGATTCGATGTCACTGGTGTCCATAAAACCAGCATTACAGCTCTGGCTTGGAGCCCCAATGGGATGAAGCTGTTCTCCGGAGATGACAAGGGGAAGATTGTCTACTCCTCTCTAGATCTAGATCAGGTAAGGTGATCTTCAGATGCTGTCCATTGCCTTCTTTATCTGTAGTATATCTCAGTCTTGCTCACACTCAGTGGCTTGTGCTCTCCACCACTGTGCCCTTCTGCTGCCAGTTGTTACAGCGTTCTCTCTCATGGACGTTTCCAGTGGTTTATAAGCTTCTTTTACTGTGACTAAAGAGTTGACCTGCAAAACCAGTGGTGAAAATCACATAATTGAGTCAGACATGGCGCTGCCCTATAATTCCAGCACTTGAGAGCTGAAGTAGGAGGATTTTCATGAGTATAAGGCCAACCTGGGCTGCATAGAAAGTGCCAAGCCAGCTCGAGTTACATAGTTCAAGTATCTCAAAAGGAACAAAAGAACAAGTTGTACATGTTTCCAGTCATGTCTGTGGACAAAGGGTAGTGATCCAGTAAATGGAGAACTTAGCTCCAGCCAGCATCTTCCACGGAAGACCTGTGGAGGAAGTGGTGGAAAGACTTAACAGGAGCGCGGTGTTCTACTCCAGTTACATGTCATTTTAGACCCTCTTCATCGGAGCACCTGGGGTTGTATGTTTTCTTCATTTTTCACTTTTATTTCTCTTGTGTAGGGGCATGGGGCCTTACACACACTTTCCCCAGTGTGTGTGGAGGTCAGAGGACACCGTGCAGGAGTCAGCTCTCCTTCCACCGTGTGGGTCCCAGGGATCAGACTCGGGTCATCAGGCCAGACAGGAAAGCACTTTTACCCGCCGAGCCGTCCTAGCAGCCTGCCCGTGCGTTCTTGTTGCCAGGCTTCAACCCAGGGGCGCAAGCATGAGCCTGGCAGACTCCTTCCAGACAGGTTCTGCTCCAAAGCCCATGCCTTTCCCACTGCAAGTCAGGCCTTATGATACCTGTGTTTTGTTTTTGCCCTGTGCCTGCCGGATGGACTAAACATTTGGGGGACTTCCCTTTCCCCTTCACTCCCTGTGTTAAATTCTAATAACTTCGTGGGGTTTCCTTATTTGTTTTTGTTTTGTTTTGAGATAGCCACTATGCCTAGCAGAGCTTACTATTTATTAGCCCTCTAATCTAAGACTGAACTGTTACCAATACCCCCTAGCAGTAGTTCCTAAACTTTCTGGTCTCAGAACCTTTTATACTCTTAGAAAGTTGACCCCAAAACTTTTTGTTTTGTATGTATTATATCTATAAAATATACCATGTTAGAAATTCAAACTCAGAACTGGAGCAGTAGTTCTGTGGGTGAGGTCGCCTGCTGCCAAGCCTGATGACCTGAGTTTGATGCCCTGGACCCACATGACAGAAAGGAATTGATTGACCCCTTTCAGTTGTCATTTAACTTTCACACATGTGCTGTGGCATGGGCATGCAGCTCACCAAGTAAATATAATAGGAAAAGTCATTAAAACTGACTGGGTATCTGGGAGCCAGAGGCAAATAGATTTCTCTGAGTTGAGGCCAGCCTAGTCTACATACTGAGTTCTACACCAGCCAGAGATACATATTGAGACCCTGTATCAAAACAAACAAACAAACAAAAAATTAAAGAACAACAAAACAACCTGAGAAATTTAAAAATATTTATTGTCACTATTATTATGTATAGAGGGGACTCATGATCTAGGTCCTGCCTGTGCTAGGCAAGCACCCTTAGCCCTGAGCTGTATTTCTAGCCCTTAGTTGTATAAATCCACTGTGTGTTAACGTAAGACAACACAGTTTTGTGAAAAAGCACAATATCAAAACAAATGAGAAATACACCGTTTTGGTTGAAGTCTATAAAGAACACCCAGCCTCACATAGGCAAGTATTGGAAATGGTGGGAATATTTGCATAGCCTTTTCAGATTACTGTGAATGTTCTTTTAAAATTATACTTGTACCCTGACAAACAGTCATTTCCTGAAAGGCTACAGTTTAAAATTACAGCTGGTATGATCAAAAACACTAATGACAGTCTATGTTGGAAAGGATGCGGAGCAAAGGGAACACTTCTCACTGTTGGTCGGAGTGCAAACTTGTACAACCACTGTGTAAATCAGTATGGCGGTTTCTCAGAAAATTGGGAATCGATATACCTCAAGACCCAGCCATACCACTCTTGGGCATATACCCAAGGAATGCTCAATCATACCACAAAGATACATGCTCAGCTATGTTCATAGCAGCACTATTTGTAATAGCCAAAACCTGGAAACAACCTAGATGCCCCGTCAACAGAAGAATGGATTAAGAAAATGTGGTACATATACACAATGGAGTACTACTCAGCAGAGAAAAACAATGACAGCATGAAATTTGCAGGCAAATGGATGGAACTAGAAAATATCATCCTGAGTGAGGTAACCCAGACCCAGAAGGACAAACATGGTATGTACTCACTCATAAGTGGATGCTAGATATAAAGCAAAGAACAATCAGACTGCCACCCACAGAACCAGGGAGGCTACATAGCAGGGGGGACCCTAGGATGACTGTGGCTTATAATAAGTTTTGGTTTTACCCAATCACTGGGCAAGCTTCAGTGAAACCTTTCACTATTAGGATAAGAATTTATACTGTATCAAGCTGATGATAGAAAAAAAATAAAATAAAAAATAAAATAAAATTACAGCCGGGCAGTCGAGGTGCACACCTTTAATCCCAGAACTCGAGAGGCAGAGTTAGGTGAATCTCTGTGAGTTTGAGGTCAGTGTGGTCTACAGTGTGAGTTCCAGGACAGCAAGGAATATACAGAGAAACCTTGTCTCAAAAAAACCAAAACTAAAACAAAACAAGCAAACAAAAAAATTACATGGAGGTTTCCTTCCCTTCCCTTCTTTTCTTCCCCATCTCCTCCCTCCCTCTCCCCCCCCATTTCTTTCTTGTATGTGTATGACCTAATGAGTTTAATTAGGGTTGCTTACATGAACATGAATGTTGGAGGTTATTTTTACAAGAGCATGGGCAACTTACTAGTGGCTACACCACTGGAGAAGATCTCTCCCCAAGTAACCATTGACTGCCAGTGGGTCTTGTGAGCCCCTCCCCGTCCATTTTGGAAGGTTGAGACCAATCTTACACTGGTCTTGTGTAGGTAGTCGTAGCTACTATGAGTTCATGACCATATCATGCCCAGAAGATAACATTCCACAACACTCTTCCCTGTCTTTTTTTTACTTTTTTTTTTTTTTTTTTTTTTTTTTTTTTTGAGGGAGCCAGATCTCAGTACAGATGGTTGTGGGCCACCATGTGGTTGCTGGGAATTGAACTCAGGACCTTTGGAAGAATAGCCAGTGCTCTTAACCTCTGAGCCATCTCTCCAGCCCCTCTTCCCTGTCTTGAGGCTCTTATATCCTTTCTGCTCCCCCTCTTTCTGAGATGTTCTTTGATCCTTGAAGGGGACAGTATAGATGTCCTGTTTAGGGCTAAGCATTCAATAGTCATGTATTCTCAGCACTTTGACCAGTTTTGAATTCTTTCAGTTAAATCCTACCCACTGCAAAAAGAAGCTTCTCTGATTAACACTGAGAGAAGCACTAAGCTAAGAGCATAAACACAAATATTTAGAAGGTAGTTTGATGGGTACAACATGTCCATTTAGCAAAACAATAGTAGCTTCTCTGCTAGTACCTATGACCTCTCTAACTGTGGGCTTTTGACCAGCTTTCTAAAACAAGCATGAATTCCCTCCTGTGGTGTGGACCTTTGGCATACTTTGCCTGACAGGTGGGTCCAAAATGGGGTAGGACTGATGATTTTTTTTTCCTCTAGAAACCTGCATAGCACTACCTTCTGGCACTCTGAAAACTGGGCGGCAAGGAGTAAGCTTCCAGCTCAGTTCTTGCTTGATTTCTCTGTGCCCTGCAACCTAAGCATGGGTGTCTTCAGCAATAGGGTCTTATCATCTGGTTTTGGTGGGCAACCAAAAGCACTGGCAGGGGTTGGAGAGATGCTGTCTTGGTCAGTGTTCTATTGCTCTAAAGAGACACCATGATCAGGCAACTCTTCTAAAAGAAAGCATTTAATTGGGGGCTCGCTTGCAGTTTCAGAGGTTAGTCCACTATTATTATGGTGGCATGGCAGACAGCAGACAGGCATGGCACTGGAGCAGGAGCTGACAGCTTTACATCCTGATCTGTAGGCAGCAGGAAGAGAGAGGGAGAAAAATTGACCTCATAGCTCATTCCCAGTGACACATTTCCTCCAACAAGGCCACACCTATATGAGCCTATGGGGGCCATTCTTATTTAAACCACCACAGATATTTTAAAGATTAAGAATACTGGCTGCTCTACCAAAGGAACTGGGTTCTATTCCCAGCACTCACAGTGACAGTTCACAACTGCCTGGAACTCATTCCCAGGGGATCCAGCATCCTCCATGACCTCTGGGAACTAGGCACCCAAGTGGTGCATAGACATGCATGCAGGCAAAACACTCATGCACATAAAATACAAAGAAATCTTTCAAAAGTAAAGGCAGTAACATATATTGTTCCTAAGGCTTCTGAGGACTGCTTCACAGACAACTCATAGAGAGGCAGCCTATCCTGTGGCTTTAGGTAGCAGATTTATCACATGGAGTTTTTTTTAAAAAACTGATTGCAGTGTGGAATCTGAAACCACCGGTGGGTTTTTCCTACCTTGTTACATTAAAACCTGTGGTTTATCTTATACTTTGAGGGGATCTCTTACCCTTGCATGATTTTCAGTATCACGTGCCAGTCACAGTAGACTAGGAATCTCCGAGGGTGCTGATCTTCCGGATGTTCACACATGTATTATATAACATCAGAAGGCTGAGGCTGGAGAGATGACTGAGCAGTTGAGAGCAGCACTGGGTGCTCTTCCAGAGGACCTGAGTTCAGTTTCTAGCACCCACAGGGTGGCTCACAACTAACTCTAGGTCTGTGTAATCTGACACCTTCTTCTGGCCTCTGGGGCATCAGGCATACACTTGGTACATAGACATTCATACAGACAAAACACCTATATTACATAAAATAAGTAAATAGTTTTTTAAAAACAAAGAAAAATGCCATTACTAATATCTCAATCATGCTGATCACAAAATTTTCCAGCTTTTGGAATTTTGTCTAATTTATATAGATACAAGTTTTCAAAATTTTCATGTTCACTTGAGGGTAACAAATACTGAAACAACAAGCTCCTTATTTACATAGATAATGTTTGCCAATACCTCACTCCCTCTAATTACAGTGTTTCAAGTGAAAATGGTGTGTAAAAACAGAATCTGGTTGAGTTACACTCCTCTCATGGCACAGAATTTTTTGTTTTGTGTTTTGTTTTTCAAGACAGGGTTTCTCTGTGTAGCCCTGGTTGTCCTGAAACTCACTCTGTAGACCAGGCTGGCCTTGAACTCAAAGTTCCACCTGCCTCTGCCTCCTGAGCACTTGGACTAAAGGCGTGCGTCACCACCGGCTACAGGTTCTTTTCCTTGAGACCCACTGTGCTTCATTCTGCAGGAGGTCCGTGTGTGCACATTCCGTTTGGTCATATCCAGTGCAAAACCACCATTTCCTAGGGGTGAAATTACCATTTTTCTCCATCAAGATGTTCTCCAGTGGAACTCATAGTTTTGGTGTGAGTTTGTGGTGGGGGAATGGTGACTTTTGTAGAGTTTGGTGGGGTGGTCAGGGTTCCTGATGAGGTTCCCAGTGGCTCTATACACAGTGGTTCCTGTGCTTTCAGTGAAAGCATTTAGAGGGCAGTCTGTTGGGCATGACACATCCATTTAGCAAAACAACAGTAGTGATGGAAAGGGCATGCCGATGGAGAGATGGTGTTCATCCCAAAGATGGGAGGAGAAAGATCACCAACCCAAACCATCATGGCCAAATAAATTAAAGCAAGTGTTTTTAAGTTGGGTTCATGGGCTGTCTCCCCCAACAGGTGGGGTTCAAGAGATCAGCATTGAACATGGGCAAGATAAGGGTTTTTATAGCACCAAGGTAGGGGGTTTCCAAATAGGGGATTTGGCAGGCAAATAGACAGAATTATGAGAGCAACATAAAAAGGTGCTCATAACAACCATTAGAAACAAAGACATGGTTGCCGGTTCCTATAGCAGGGAGTGTAACTACCATCTGTAGTTCAGGTTACAGGTGAGGCATGACCCAATCCTTGATAAACAGATTTAATTATGAACATGAATGGACCCAGTTTATCTTTACTGTAAGATGGCTTTGAAGCCTAAGTTGGAGGCAGGCTGGTTTATCAATAGCTCAAAGGTTAAGAGCACAGGCTGCTTTACCAAAAGACCTAGGTTCAATTCCCAGCACTCACTTGATAGCTCATAACCATCTGTAACTCTGGTTCCAGAGGATCTGACACCCTCCTCTGGTCTCCGTGGCTACTAGGTACATATATGGTACACAAACATACATCAGGCAAAACACCCATACACATAAACCACAATTTTAAATTTCAGATAAAGGGCATATAACAGTATCTCAGCATTCTATGAAAATGGTTTGGGCCTGGCTTATGCTATGAGAGAGTCTTAGAGACCTAGAGGTATGTGGATCCCACTTGGAACTGCTGCTTAGCTGTTCTGTGGGAACATCTCTTGTCAAGGTATCAAGGGTTTGGATTCTACTCTTCCCTGGTGCTTCTGTGGAGTTTTTGCTCCTGTCATCCACTCCTGTCCCTATGAGCAGATGCTAAAGAAGCCGAGAGAAAGCCACTATTCAGGAAATGGAAGGGAAGTAAAATTTGGGGGAAAAATGTCCAGAAACACCCTGAAAGGTTATTTCTTTCTTTTTAAAGATTTATTTTTATTTCATGTACATGAATGTTTTGCCTGCATGTATGTCTGTGCATCACTTGTGTGCAGTGCCCCATCAGAGGCCAGAAGAGGGCATCATATCCTTTGGAGTGAACTGGAACTGGAGTTGGCGGTGGTGTGAGTCTCCTTGTGGGTCTTGGGAACCAAACCCATGCTCCTAACTGCTGAGCCATCTCTCCTGCCCTTGAAAACTTATTTTAAAAGACACAGGTGCTTAATGAGATTTGAAAAAAAAAATAGACAAGAGAATATTTGTTTTTATGAAGTAGAGCATAGTGTAACCCTATCTTAGGCTAAGTTAAAAACTAGAAAGTTACATTCTGACTAACTCAGACGAAGGGGAATCTGCCTTCAAAGTTCTCAGTATTTGGAGAGAATGGAAATTTCACCATCTTGATTGTGGTTGATTGTGGTGTAGTTAGATAACTATAGATATATGAAAATTGAAGTCAGAAACCTAAAAATGGTGGGTTTTACTGTGTATAAATTTTATCACTGGATCTCATTATTGTCCTCTCAGACACACGAAGGGTCAGTAATGTTGCATTATTCTTTTTGTTTGTTTGTTTGTGTTTTGAGACAGAGTCTCTCTGTGCAGCCCTGGCTGTCCTGGAACTTGGTATATTGATCAGGCTGGCCTTGAACTTAGAGATCTGCTTAGCTCTGCTGGGATTACGGTGCTGGAATTCAGGGCCTGCACCACGCCCAGCTCTTGTAGCATTATCCTTAGACGGCTGATCAAAGTGCTGCTGCGGTTGTTGCTCACCCCTCATCTCTGTGAGCAGACTGCTGATGGAACCAGGAGAGGCCGCTGAGGCGAAGACTGACAGAAACAGGCTTTTTTTTTTTTCAGTGAGACAGCTCAACTTTATTCCAGAGTGAGGGGAGATATAAAGGCTGGGGACAGAGGCTGGGGCATCACCTAATTTGTATTAAACAGCACGCTCCTATCATAAGGCTCCTAGCTCAGTGTCTAATTACCATATGGGCAGCAGGGGAAAAGCTTCTGCAGGGGACTGTGTAAAGGGTCACACTAGGGATAAGTCAGGCATCTGGCCTATTCTCCACATAAGGTTGGGTAGAGAACAGGAAGTCCCTCACTGTGAGGGGAGTCTTCCATGTTGCTGAACTCTGAAAGAGTTGCCAGACCATGGTAGACTGCAACCTCTGACTAGCAGGGCCTCTTGACAAACACCCACACACTGAATGTAAAAAATAAATCCTTGCTGGGTGGTGGTGGCACATGCCTTTGATCCCAGCACTCGGGAGGCAGAGCCAGGCAGATCTCTGTGAGTTTGAGGCTATCCTGGTCTACAGAGCGAGATCCAGGATAGGCACCAAAGCTACACAGAGAAACCCTGTTTTGGGGAAAAAAAAAAAATCTTTTTTTTAATTGTGTAAGGTCAAATACCTAAATCAGCAGAATTCTGTTAAGTTATTGATCTGCATTTGCTACCATTTACAAGGACGGCTTTAAAGGATCAAAGTGTATGTCAAGTGAAGATTTAGTGACAAGTGTTTTAGTTTTAAGCTTCACCTAAATGATATGCAAAAGTTTGAAGTACTGGACTGGCAGAACCACCCTCTGGGTGTCCAACAACCACTTGCCTATGGAGGAACAGGCTTTTTGAGACTGAGTCTTTCTTTATAGCTCAGGTTGGCTCTGAACTCACAGCAAAGCCTATCTCAGTCTCCTGAATGCTGGGATTAGCAGCATATATCACCATACCTGGATTTTTGATACATGAATGTGTTTTGTATTAACAGTAAAATGGGGCTGAAGAGATGGCTCAGCGGTTAAGAGCACTGGCTGCTCTTCCAGAGGTCCTGAGTTCAATTCCCAACAACCACATGTTGGCTCACAACCATATGTAATGAGATCCGGTGCCCTCTTCTGGCCTGCATGCATATATTCAGACAGAACATTGTATACATGATAAATAAATAAATCTTTAAAAACAAAACAGTAAAATGCCTTTAGAAAGTTACTGTCTATAAAATGCTATTAATCATGTATTTAATACATTTTGTGTGTGTGTGTGTGTGTGTGTGTGTGTGTGTGTGTGTGTGTAAGGAGGTATGGAGAATTCAAGGTCACATGTCAAGGTCAGAGGAGTCAGTTCTCTACTTCAATAATGGGTTCCTAGGGTTGAACTCAGGCTATCAGGCCTGTGTGACAAGCCTGTTTTATCTGCTGAGCCATCCCTCTAATTTCTCTAACATGTTTTCTGTGACCTTTCTTCCAGTTGGAAGGATATAATGCCTACAGGGTTGCTTCAGACTCCTTGTAGAGAGAATACGAGAGCAGATCACTGTCACAGTGATTTCGTAGACAATCATACTCTCTTATATGTTATAAGATATGTAATACCCATGGTATGGCATATTTTTAATGGATTCTTCTTTGAATTATTTACTAGAACATTACTAGAGAAATATGCAGGTTTTTGATGTTTCTTTTCAACCTTGGTATAGTATGAGATAGATGTTAATATTTATTGTTTTCTTGTTAGTAAGGAATTTTCCAAATGTCATTGCAGTAGGTTAACAATGAATCTGGAGAAAATTAAAGCATACTTTTTGTTGTTGTTTTGTTGTGTAGGGTCTCGTGTAGCCCAGACTGACCTCAGACTTATTATATGGCCAAGAATGACCTTGAACTCTTGATCTTCTTGCTTCTGTCTTCCAAGTGCTGAGATTGTAGGTGTGCACACCATGCCTGGTACCACAGAGTACTTTTGAGTTCAGTACATTAGCAAGAAGTGTGTCTGACCACTGTGAGGGAAGCTGGGCAGCTCTGACCCACCCCTGGCCTGGCTCTCTCCCAGGGCACCTGCAGCTCACAGCTTGTGTTGGAAGAGCCGTCTTCCATTGTGCAGCTGGATTACAGCCAGAAAGTGCTGCTCGTGTCGACCTTGCAGAGAAGCCTGCTCTTCTACACGGAGGAACAGGCTGTCAAGCAGATTGGATCCCAGCCAAGGAAAAGGTAAGCTTCAGGCATACTCATGTGGCTCTCAGTACTGGCCTCTAAGTCTCCTAGGTTTCCTGGTAGCCAGATGTGAGACCACAGCCACACCAGCTGGGGTTCCTGGTAGCCTATGCCAGCCAAAGATGCTTCGTGGAGTCTGATGGGAACAGGAAGTCTTCTAGTTGAGATTCAGAGGCCTGGGAATATAGCCACTGCAACCCAGGACTGGGTCTGAGGAGCCTAGGAGACAGTGTTGTGTGTCCACTCCAACCATGGTTTCTCTCTAAGGTCCTCTCTTGTGCCCCAGGCTCATAGTGTGCTACACACTAGCAGGTTGTGATGAGACTAGGTAGCCTAGCAGATGTGGGCCTCTCCCATCATGGAGACTAAAAGGCAGATCCAGGTCTTGCTGAGGGTTTTGCTAATGGCTATGGAGTACACTTCAGCATGCTATAGAAACTTAAGCAGGGGCAGGGTGGCAGTGGTGCACACCTTTAATCCCAGCACTCGGGAGGCAGAGGCAGGCACAACTCTGAGTTTGAGGCCAGCCTGGTGTACAGAGTGAGTTCCAGGACAGCCAGGGCTATGCAAGAGAAATCCTGTTTCATCAAACAAAGAAAGAAATTTAAGCAGGCTTCCACTCAACCTGGGGTCAGAGAAGGGTTCTTGTAGGTGTGAGGACTATGTACTGAGTAGGAGAGGCTAAGAAAGGGAGGGATCTAGGCTGAAAGAGTATGTCTATCCTTAAATAACCTGCTAGAGGAAGGACAGCAAAGAGAAGGCTAAAGACCTAGGACTCCCCACAAAAGGAACATATGCATCCTGAATATTACTGTCCTCCTGAAAAAATAGAAAAAGGAAAAAGCTTGTAGCCCTCTGTAGCTACTTTGTGTGAAGGTAGGGAAGAGGGAGGCAGAACAGTGGAGGACCTTACTGAGAAGGAGGGCCAGGAGCCAAGTGGATGTTGGGAGCTTGCTGTTAAGTAGTTTTGGGAGTGAGAGGGCTCCCATCTTGTGTCCTCCTTTCAGTAAAGGGATATTGTTGCCTGCATAGGTTTGGGACAGAATGGCAGTGGGTTAGGGAATGTTGAGAGGATTTGAGGCAGACTGGAGAAGAAAGAGACTGACAGGCATTGGGAGGCCTCCCCGGGGCTGGTGGTGCCGTTGGTGACAAGTGTGAAGGGAGGGGAGTGAGAACAGACAGTCTAGTGCATTCATGATCTGTCCCGTGCCTTGTGCTTTGCAGCAACACTAGGCTTATTCTCTTCTCTGCCTGGCAACTTTCCTATTGGAAGATTCTCTCATACCCACTCTTTGGTTCCTGTGTTCTTTTCTCAACACCTTCTTAATGCCATCAATAGTCTGGCCTCTTTATAATAGGGATCTTACTGTTGGCCCTGGAAACCTCTGGATTTATGCAGCCTGGTTCTGCAGAACTGAGTTCTGACTTTACCTCTGTGTCTATCTCCTTCTGCTTGATGGCAAGTTCTAGCTCATTGGACGAATTGAGGACTGTAAAGAAAGGTCTGCCGGGTAGTGATGATGCACGCCATTAATCCCAGCACTAGGAAGGCAGAACTAGGCAGAATCTCTGTGAGTTCTAGGCCAGCCTTGTAGCTAGAGTTTTCTCCAGTCCTGCCTGGCCCAGGGTTATGACAAACCTCTCTCCCCTGCCAGTTCTGCAGCCGCTCAGACTCAATCAAGTAAACACACAGAGACTTATATTGCTTACAAACTGTATGGTCACAGCAGGCTTCTTGTTATCTAGTTCTTATATCTTAAATTAACCCATTTTTATTAATCTATAAGTTGCCACGTGCCTCGTGGCTTACCGGTACCTTACATCTCGCTTTTCATGGCGGCGGCTGGCAGTGTCTCTCTGACTCAGCCTTCCTGTTCCCAGAATTCTCTTCTCTGCTTGTCCCGCCTGTACTTCCTGCCTGGCTACTGGCCAATCAGTGTTTTATTTATTAACCAATCAGAGCAACACATTTAACATACAGAACATCCCACAGCACAGCCTGGTCTACAGAATGAGATCCAGGACAGGCACCAAAACTACACAGAGAAACCTTGTCTCAAAAAACCAAAAAAGAAAAGAAAAGAAGGGGGGGGGGGGGGAGAAAGGTCTGGCTCCCTTCTCTTGTGTTTGGAAACTTTCTATGCCTGTCCTGTGTGTGGTATGGTAGGGTCTTTGGTCAGCCTTTATTAAAAGTATACTCTAGGCCACTGGTCCAGCATGTAGAAACAGAGGAATATGTCCTCCTCCTCCTCAGGAGAAGGATGAATTTGTAGAACCTTAGAGTGTAAAGCAAGATAAATGCAAAAGTTTCTAACTTGTCTTAGGGCTTACCTTTCTGTCATGTGCTGCCTTAGGTGATGATTACAAGGATGAGGCTATACCTGTCCACATGCTTCATTCAGCAAGTGTTTGGGAATGGCTGCTTCATGGGCTGGTCCTTTCCAGCTAAATATCTTCTGTCAGCTCCCTCACAGAACCCCCCTTACCCCCTGAACACACCCACATTCTCAAAGCCAGCTCTCCCTAGGATCCCTCTTCAAGATGCCCACTTCTCCTCCTATACAAATGCCTGCTGTAGTGTGGGGTGAGCCCTGGTGAAGAGCTCATCTTCATCTTCACCTACACGCACCGTCTAGCATCACAGTTTTATAGGAGGATATGTGAAAACGCATGCCCTGGTTACATACAGCAAACAGACAGAAGTGACAAGAGAGGGGAGAGCTCCCATAGACAGAAAGAAGACAGGCTTAACAATCGGATCCCCAAACAGATGGTTTGACAGGTAGAAGAAGAGGCACTGGGCTGCCTAACTAGAATTCCTTTGGGCTTTTTTGTTTAGGGGGCCTCACTAGAACAAACCCACTAAAGACAAGAATCAGACACAGTCCTATTACATAGTTGTCTATGAAAACTCTGTGGACTCAAAACAGTTGATTAGTCTAACGATCCTTGTTCCAAAGCTGAATCTGACATATGATATCTTCCTTGGATCCTATCTAGAGGGATTTAATTACTAAGCTGCCAATGGGGTCTAGTGAGACATGCAGAGGAGCTCCCCCACCCCCAGATAACTATCCCCCTAGGGGTGATGGAGAGTGAAAAGAGATGGGCTAGGAGTAGATGGGACAAGGTAGCTTCTCAGGCAGGAGACTGAGAATGGTTTTGAGCTGTCCTGCAGTGTTCTCCTTCAGTCTCCACTTGTTCCGGAGTGTGGACGTCACGTTTCCTACAGCTTAGCACACGGAGATCTCAAAAGGCTAATAACTGCACACTCAAGCCAATGCCCTTTTAAGAAAGAACTGTTTAGAAAAAGGCTTAGAGGTGAGCTAAAACTCTTCAATTTGAACTCTGGTTGAAATCTGAGCATTGACAAAGATATAAAACAGAGCTCCTGAGAACTCAGTCCATGGGGCAGGGGCTGAGGTAGGGGGTCTCATGGGTAGACTGGTATAAGCATATTGACTATAAACGTGAATGCAACAACTCAACAATCTTACTCTGGAAATAACTTTATTAGGCCTGTATCCTAGGAAGGATGTGCAAAAAATGTTTATGGCACATAGTACTATTATGCAAAATAGCTTAAGAAAGCTAGCATAGTGGCACATGCCTTTAATCCCAGCAGAGGCAGGCCTGGTCTACACAGTCATTTATAGGCCATCCAGGGTTGCATAATGAGACCTTGTCTCAGAAAACCAAACAAAGAAACAAACAAGAAATAGTTTAAGAAAAAGTCTAAGGTGTTGCACAGTGGTCAAGGACTTAACTAGCATATGTGAAGCTTGGGCTCCATTCCGAGTTCTGTGCCAAAAAAATAGTAATTCAAATACCAGACTGGTAGCCCAGTGGCAGAGTACTTGCCTAGCATGGATGAGGCCCAGAGTTTAATCTCCAGCCATAAGGGAAAGAAAAAGAAAAGGAACAAAATGTCTTAGGTGGACTCAGTGGTATACCCCCTGTAATCCCAGTTCTTGGTTAGTGGAGACAAGTAGATCAGAAGTTCAAGGTCATCCTGGGCTATATAGCAATCACCATAGACTACCAAATTCCATGCTAGCATTGGCTTCATGAGACCCTGCCTCAAACCCAACAAATTAACAACAGCAACAATCCAGTAATAAGATTAAATAAATTATTTATTAAGATTTTATTTAGAGCTGGGCATAATAGTGCACACCTTTAATCCTAGTCCTCGAGAGGCAGTGGCAGACAGGTCTCCATGAGTTCCAGGACAGCTAGGGCTGTTTTACAGAGAAACCTTGTCTAGGAAAGAAAAAAGGGGGGGGGGGGCTGGAGAGATTGCTAAGTGGTTAAGAGCACCAGCTGCTATCCCAGAGGACCCAGGTTCAATTCCCAGCATCTACATGGCAGCTCACAACTGTCTGTTTGTTGTGATCCACATCCAGGGGATCTCACACCTTCACACAGACATACATGAAGGAAAAACACCAGTGCACATAAAGTAAAATCATTTTTTTTTAAAAAAAAGAAAGGGAAGAAAGAAAAAGAAAGAAAAAAGATTTTATTTAGTTATTTTTAATTAGGTGTGTGGTGTGTTTGTCAATGTGAGTGTAGCTATCTGAGGAGGCCAAAAGAGGGCACTGTCCCCTGGTGATAGGTTGTAAGCTACCTTGATGTGAGTGCTAGGAATCAAACTCAAGTCTACTGGAAGAGCAGCAAGTGCTCTTAACCACTGAAACATCTCTCTAGCCCTAGAATAAATTATTTCTAAAAAACAAATACTTCATGTGTAGCTGGGTAGTAGAGTGCTTGTCTCCCATGTTCAAGGCTCATGGCTCAATTCCCAGTATCATAAAAACTAAATAAGGTAAATATTAGATTCATAGATATGCACACTTTCCCCAAATTCATGCATATTCCAGCATCCCCAGGAAACATTTTGTAGCAATATATATGGATTTTTTTAACAATAAGAAGTCAGGTGCAGTACAATGGAATCTAAAAGGCTGAGACAGTAGAATTTTGAGTTTGAGGTCACTCTGGACTATGGAATGACAGCTTACCTCAAAACAGGGATAATTTTAACAATTGAATAAATTGTGATAAAAACTATACAGCAGTCAAAATGAATAAGCACTATAGCTTCCTTTTTAAAATCAAAGATAAATCTTAGAAACAATGTTAAGTATAAAACACAAATTACTTAAAATTATCAAAAAGTGGGGTGTGTATGTGTACACTGTGTAGATATGTATGTGTAGAGCTGGAGAGGCACCTCAACAGTAAGAGCACGTAACTGTTCTTACTGAGGATAAGAGTTCCTTCCCTATCATCCACATTGGATGGCTCACAACTCCTCTAACTCTAGTTCCCGGGGATCCTGTGCCATCTTCTGGCCTCCACTGGCACTTGCTCTCACGTGCATGTAAACACACACAAAAGCACATAATTAAAAAAATTATCCCCTAAATTAAAAATATTGAAAAGACAAGCTGCCAAATTATACAAATGGCATCATTTATTAAAATGAAAGTGCCAAATTAGTGTTGGGGTAAATAGATATGTAACTGAAGTATCAATAAAAATGAGAATGATACACACAAAATTTAGAACATTGGTCTGAATTTTGGCCGGGCAAATCATTAGGAGCCCAAAGTGCATGCATGATGCAGCTGCTGACTTGGTCTGAAGGTAGAGAACGGGTCCCCAGTGCACATTCCATTAGGCTTTATGACATTTATTGTGAACACTCTTACAAAAAAAATTTTTTTTGTTAGATTTGTTCATTTTATTTATTGGTTTTTCGAGACAGGGTTTCTCTGTGTAGTTTTGGTTCCTGTCCTGGATCTTGCTCTGTAGACCAGGCTGGCCTTGAACTCAGAGATCCACCTGGCCCTGCCTCCCGAGTGCTGGGATAAAAGGCGTGTGCCACCACTGTCCACCTAAAACTTTTTTTTGAGACAGGGTTTCTCTGTATAATCCTGGCTGACCTGCAACTTGTTTTGTAGACTAGGTTGTACTTGAATGCAAAGATCTGCTTTGCCTCTGCCTCCTGAGTGCTGGGATTAAATGAGTGCACCACTATTACCCAGCACCTTTATTTCTTTTAGTTTTTTTGTTTTTTTTTTTTTTTGTTTGTTTGTTTGTTTTGGTTTTTTTTGGGGGGGTTGGTTTTTTGATTTTTTGAGACAGGGTTTCTCTGTGTAGCTTTGCGCCTTTCCTGGAACTCACTCTGTAGCCCAGGTTGGCCTCGAACTCACAGAGTTAAAGGCATGCGCTACCACCGCCCAGCACCTTTATCTCTTAAAAAAATATATATATAGATATAGATATAGATATAGATATCTATATCTATATCTATATCTATATCTATCTATCTATATCTATATCTATATCTATATCTATATCTATATCTATATCTATATCTATATCTATATCTATATCTATATATATATCTATATCTATATATATATATATATATATATATATATCTGAGTGTGGTGGTGCACGCCTTTAATCCCAGCATTTGGGAGGCAAGAGGCAGGTGGATTTCTGTGAGTTCGAGGTCAGCCTGGTCTACAGATCGAGTTCCAGGACAGCTAGGGCTGTTTACACAGAGAAACCCTGTCTCGAAAAACCAAAAAATAAAAAATATTTATTTATTTTATGAGTCTTGTACCTGCATATATATGTATATGCAGCATATGAGTGCCTGGTACCCAAGGAGGTCAGAAATGGGCATCAGATCCCCTAGAACTTGAGTTACAGCTGATGTGAGCCACCATGTGGGTCCTGGGAACCAAATCTGGGACATCTCCAAGAGCAACAGTGCACTTTACCACAGGGCCATCTCTTCAGCTCCCACATATGCTCTTTTGTGTGTGTTGGGTACTTCATAGTTTTATCAGAAAATAACACCAAGCTTGAGAATGGGAAGAGAAACTGGTACACTTGATGGATTTGGAGAAGTTTTGAAAGAGACATAGATGAGCTACTCTAGATGTAAAGCTTTTCATTCAAGAAACGAGGGAGTGACCACAGGATCAGACTCGAGAGGGGACAGCGCTGCGGGGCAGAGTTAGCAGGGACAGCCCTGCATTTGTCACTCCTTGTTCTGTAACAGAAGCTCCAATAGTTGCTTCGTGGAGTTGCAGCAGGGATTAAAGGGAGAATGGATGTAAGCATGGGTGAGCAAGCTGTGATGGGTACCGTTGATGATCCTCAGAATCTAGGATGCATGCTCCAGGTGGTGTGTACTTGTGAAGGCGTGGTGGGGCTTGGGTGGTGCAAGGATGCCAGTGTGAGCAGCACTCAGTAGACAGGATAAGGACTTGTGTTAGTAGAATCTTAGAGTTGATATTAGGGGTTGATGATTATATCACTTCAAGTCAGTCCATGCCTGTTTTTTTTTTTGTTTTTTTTTTTTTTCTTTTTTTTTCTTTTTTTTTTTTTTTTTTTTTTCTTCCGATTTTAGTACTGGGAAATTTGGTGCTTGTTTTATACCAGGACTGTGTAAGCAAAGTGACCTCACCCTGTACGCAGCCCGGCCTGGGCTACGGCTGTGGAAGGCCGATGTCCATGGGACGGTTCAAGCCACGTTTATCCTCAAGGATGTCTTTGCTGGAGGAGTCACACCTTTTGAGCTCTACCCTCGTCTGGAGCCTGATGGGGGAAGCTGCAGCTCACCTGAGAAACACTTGGGGCTCGTTTCGTGCTTCTTTCGAGAAGGCTGGGTGCTGAGCTGGAATGAGTACAGTATCTATCTTCTGGATACCATCAACCAGGTGTGTGGGAACTGCACCTGTCTTTGGGGTCACGGGGCAAGAGGAGGGTCAGGTCCTCAGGTGTTCAGCCCCTGGGCTCCTGGAGAGATGAAGGAGCAGCGTTAACTCTAGTGCTTGCTTTTTTTTCTTTCCCTTGAGACAATCAAGGAAATCAAATGGAGTTCAGTAATTTTTGGAGATTGAAAAATAATTTGCTTTTTTTTTTTTTTTTTTTTTCTCTTCGAGACAGGGTTTCTCTGTGTAGCTTTGCACCTTTTCTGGAACTCACTTGGTAGCCCAGGCTGGCCTCGAACTCACAGAGATCCGCCTGGCTTTGCCTCCCTAGTGCTGGGATTAAAGGCATGCGCCACCACCACCCATCAATAATTTGCTTTTTGACATTCATAGTCCTACTCTGCCAAGAAATTAGATGTTTTGGGGGGTCTTTAAAGCCCAAATTAAACTTGTTCATTATAACCTTTCTGGGTCATTTTTAAAAATTATATTTGTGTATGTTGTGTGTATGTGCATGTACGTGTGCCTACTTGTGATCACACCTGCATGTCCTGGCACCCATGTGGAGGTCAGACGACAACTTGTGGAGTTGTTTCTGTCCTTCCACGTTGGGTCCCAGGAATTGAACTCAGGTCATCTGGTTTGATGGTAAGTACCCTTACCTTTGCTGCCAAGCCTCTCACCGACCCACCCTTCCCTTCCTTTCTTTTCCTTTCCGTGCATGCATGTATGTATGTATTCATGCGTGCATGCATACATTTTTCTTGTGATTGAATTCAGGGTGTTTGTGCATGTTAAGCACATGCTCTGCCTCGCTTCTAGGTCATGTATTTTGTTTTAGTTTGGCATTTGCAGAACTTGGGGTTGAACCCAGGGCCTCATGAATGCTAGTCAGATGCTCTACTACTGAGCTATATCATCAGTCCTGTTTTGTTTTTGTTTTTTACTTTTTATTTTGACACAGGGACTGATTAAGCTGCCCAGGCAGGTCTTGAACCCTTTCTGTAGCTCAGATAGGCCTTAAACTTTTGATTGCCTTGACTCAAGTACCTGGGATTACACCTGTACCACCAGGCCTTCCTAGATTATGTGTTTCCTGGCTACTAAATTACTGTCATCTCATCCAGTGATGACTCAAATGTTAGAGAAACAGTAACTCTGAGGACTGACTCCCAGGCCTCACGGATGGTGCCAGCCCAGGAGCAAGGTCCTTTCCTCCCACGTGCTCTTCCCTTGTTGCTGTTTTGGTTTGTTGGTTTGTTGGGGTTTTTTTCTTCTTTTACTGTGCTTCTTATCCAAAGACAGCCATATTATTTTGCCTTTTTCCCCTTTCTTTTTAGAAACTTACTGGCATATCTTGGCAACTTCCCAGGATCATTAACTCCCAGTAGAAAACGAGTTCTGCCTGGATCAAGGTGATAACAGGTCACTCCCAGAATCTGATTTAGGACTTTAAACAAAGCTGTTTGGTTTCAGTTACTTCTTGTCCTACGATCAAAGCTTCTGGCCTGCCCCACTCCCTACTCTAGGCCTCCAGAATCCAGGCCAGGCTCTCTCCCTCCACATTAGCTCTGTGGGCCTGTGACTCAGCATCTCTAGAGAGAGCATCCACAGAGAATCAAACTCAGCTGCCCCACTGACACCTCCCTAGTTACCAGCCATGCTTGGTGACACTTTTGGTGCAGAGGTAACTTGGCCCTACAAGTCTTTGATCTGCCTGAACTTGGTTCTCTTATCTGTACAGTGGGGCACCAGGGTTCTAGATTAAGGGCTCACCTTCTAACCCTTCATTAGTTTATTTAGTTTCTCCCATTATGGATGACTTAACTTTTCTCCTGGGTTCCTGTTGAACTTAATTATTGGCTTTAAGACATGTTGCAATTATGCATCAGTCCTTTTCATCTGAGCACTTCCCCTGTGCCTCTCAACACAGGTATAATTAACTTCATTTCATAGGCAGGGAAATGGAGACAGTGTGTCTGTGAACAGACACAGCCTCCACCATCAGAGTCTGCACCTCTCTGAAGCACCATGATTGGCAGCTTTGGGAACCGACTGTCGTGTTTCCAGCTTTCTGTCAAGGCTGCCTAAAAATTAGCAGGGAACCTAGGCTCAGTGTCTCCTGCAGTGAACTAATCTCTCATGCGCACTGTCAGCTGAAAAGCAAGAGCTGGTTTAGATTTGTGTGGACTCAGGATAATCCTATGGGGTGCAGTCTGCTTTTAGCCAGGGACCTTTTTCCTCCCTTCTTTCATTCACTCAAAAGTCTTGGGCTGCAAGGCTCCTAGTCTCCCGTAGGAAAGCACAGAATAAAGGCATTGGTTGGCTGGTGTGTCATCCTAGCCAGCCCAGGAGAGACGCAGGACATAGAGGTTTGTGGCACATGCTGTCAACCACTGGGGAGACTTAGTCGTTGCTCACGATGACAGTGCTCTAGCAGCACTTCCTAAGGCTGAGCCTTCCCAGTGAACAGCAGGAGAAAAGCCTGGGCTAGGTGCATGGGCCACAAGAGCAGGCTAGGCTTTGGCCCGGCACGCACTGAGTCCTTGAAGCACAAAACAGGCGGGATGACGGCAGGTCAGAATGCTAGGCCTCCTGCCCTGACAAGGAGTATGAGCTTTCATAAGAAGAGTGAGAGCTAGCAGGTCCAGGAAGAGAAAGGCTGAGAGGTGGGAGAAGCTGTGCACCTCAGTGACACCTTAGTGCTAAGTTACGTGTCCCATATATCAGATACTACCCAACTGTGGGTTGAATTGCTTTTAAGAGTTTTCCAGAACTGCCATAACAAAATCCAATTATAATTGTGTAATTATTTGGGTTATCACACCTGCTTGTTCTGTGTTTGTTTTTATTGCCTGGTTTTATGTTTGTTTGTTTTGACAGGCCACTGTTGCTGGTTTGGAAGGACTGGGTGATATTGTGTCTGTTTCCTGCACAGAAAATGAAATATTTTTCCTAAAGGGAGATAGGAACATTATAAGGATTTCAAGCAGGCCTGAAGGACTCGGATCCATAGGTTTGTATTCACTACCAAGTGTGCTGTGTGTACTGAGTCCTGTGCTCTGAAAAGTGTCCTTCCCCCTTGTGGTAAGATAAATTCAGTTTAAGCCAGGTGGTAGTGGTGCATACCTTTAATCCCAACACTGGGGAGGCAGAGGCAGGTGGATCTCTGTGAGTTTGAGGCCAGCCTTGGACTACAGTGAGTTCCAGGAAAGGTGCCAAAGCTACACAGAGAAACCCTGTCTCAAAAAGCCCCCCCCCCCAAAAAAAAAAGATAAATGTAGTTTAAACCAGCTGTGCACCTTTAATCCTCAGGGAGGCTGAAGCAGGTGAGGCCAGCTTGCTCTACAGGGAGCTCCAGGACAGCCTGGGCTACACAGAGAAACGCTGTATTGAAAAACCAAAGCCAAAAACCAAATAACAACAAAAAAATTTTAAAAAAGAAAGAAAGATAGTTTGGGGTTTGCTTAAACATGGAGGTATTTGCAGGCTTAGGATTCTGAAAACACTCAGGATGCTTGTCACAGAAGTGCCCTGCTCTAAGGTATACACTGGACAGTCTCACAGTGGTGGAGATGCTCAAAATGTGAGGATGGTTGGTTGAGTGAGTAGGAAGGAGAGATCAGAAACCACTTGCCTGGCCCTCGGTGCCCTGTCTGAGACACTGTGTATAGTTAATATCTCCGAGACACAGGTTTGTGTAATTTTAAAACAATGAAACTTGCAATCTGGTATATACCTATTGCCCTAGACACAGACTGTCCTTTGGGATTGATATTTTGCCCTGTGCTTTGGTTTTTAATTTTATAGTTCATACAAACCCTAATGTTTTTGGTTTGTTTTGATTTGTTTTTAGTTTTTTAGGCAGGGTCTTATAATATAGCCCAGGTTGGCCCTAAAGTTTCCTTTCTTCTGCCTTAGCCTCCAGAGTGCTAGGATTACAGGAATTTGCCAGGAGACCTTGTTTTGTTTGGCAGTGCTGGGATTCAGCCCCCAGGCCTTGCACATACTAAATACCTACTCTGTAGCTACTCCTAGTGAGCAAAGAATCCTAACAGTGTTTTCATTCAACTTGGTGTAACTGGGACTCCATGCTAAACCTGCTTTTGGTGGTGACAGCATCATGCCAGCCAATCTTTATTGTTGCCACTTATCTTTTCAAGCAGTAGAGGACAACTTGGAATTGATATTATAAAACCAGAATTCTTCTCCCCCACCCCCAACCCCACCCCCGGAGCTGAGGACCAACCCCAGGGCCTTGTGCTTGCTATGTTAGAGCTCTACCACTGAGCTAAATCCCCAACCCCAAAACCAGAATTCTTATAAGTGCATAAGATTTATGATCTGAAGACCCCTAAAACAGGATAAGCAAGTTACAGTGTGGCTAACAGAAAAGAGCAGTGACTCAGCCACTGCTCTCTGGGAGCAGTTTATCTGCAGGGATAACTGTTTCAAATGTGCACTGTCTGGCAGGGAGTCACCAGCTGTCTGTGGTTAGAGTGCAGCCAATAATTTGAATTTTAAATTTTGTTTAATTTTAATTCACTTGAATTTCAGTAGCTACATGTTGATAGTGGTTCCACATAACACAGTACAGCTCTAAACCTAGCACTCCCATTAATTTGTGTGATCTTTGGCAAGTCACTTCAGAGCAGAGGTCAGCCCCTCTCCTGCCCTAGTGAACAACCTTTAGGGGAATGTTTGTGCCCCAAGGATAAGAGTTCACGTGTCTTGTTGACTGCCGTTCATGGCACCTTGCGCAGAACATGGCACCCAGTAGATACTTGGTAAGGAAAGGATGACTGCACTGGTCGAAGTGCACGTCGGTTTCGTGTGGAGGGTGTTAGCATTGGAGGCCCCAGCCCTGGAGACCTACCTCAGTAATGCTGTGTTGAAGGAGGGGAGGGTCCACTGCAGTGGGACGCTTACTGGGTCTTCATCACTGGGACCCATGGCCTTCACCCTGCTCTCTGCTTGCATTGACACTGCCCACCTCTGTCCTCCTCTGTTATGAACCCATTCTATGGGAAATTCACTTTTCTTCCTTGAATTTCAAGGAATTTGATTATAAGACACAGGCATTTGTGGGGGTGGGGGTTGAGACAAGATTTCTCTGTGTAGTTTTGGTGACTGTCCTGGATCTCGCTCTGTAGACCAGGATGGCCTTGAACTCATAGAAATCCTCCTGGCTCTGCCTCCAGAGTGCTGAGATTAAAGGCGTGTGCCACCACTGCCCAGCCGACACAGGCTTTTTTTTTTTTTTAAGATTTATTTATTATGTATACAGCATGTATGACTGCAGGCCAGAAGAGGGCACCAGATCTCATTACAGATGGTTGTGAGCCACCATGTGGTTGCTGGGAATTGAACTCAGGACCTCTGGAAGAACAGCCAGTGCTCTTAACCTTTGAGCCATCTCTCCAGCCCTTAACTGTTCTTGATACAGAAAAATTTATAAAGAATTTATAGAATTGAAATGAGAAATGCTTTATATTCAGTGATGTTCTGTTACTGGTGGTTTTTTACAACAGACAACTGCAGTGAACTATTTTACTGATTTTAATATATGAGCTTCCTGGAGCACAAAGGCCCCTTGCCGTCTTCTGTGTGGTCCTTTGAGTTTCTCCGGGTTTGGGGAATTTGGAGTTGCTCAGTTTTTAGCAGGAGAGAGTCTTGGTTGTCCTGTGACTGCTGGTGCTCAAGCTAGCAAACTGAGTGATGCACAGAGATGTCTCTGAAAGAACCAGTAGTAAAACTAAACTCTTCTTTCTCAGTGAGAGATGGTCTGGAGACAAGATGTTCAGAGCAGGTCCGTGGGCAGCATTTGGAGAAGTCACTGGGGGCCACTGTTTGTGAGACAAGACTTCGAGGCTCTTCTGTGGCCAGTTCTGTGGCCAGTGAGCAACGGAGCAGGAGCAGTTCACTCAACTCCACGGACAGTGGCTCTGGGCTGCTGTTGCCCGGACTTCAGGCTGCCCCTGAGCTGGACCAGGGTGGCCAGCCATCCTCACAGAGATTCAGTATTATCAGTTCTGAAGACTTTGACCAGGAGCTCATTGTGAAACCCATCAAAGTGAAGAAGAAGAGGAGGAAGAGAAAGACAGGTACTGTTCATGGGCAGGTGCACACTGACTCATGTGGCACCTAAGGCCAACCCTTTAGGGATGTGCACATCTACCAGGAAGGGATGATGGTCTCACGAAAGGGATCCTTGCTACTCACACACTGAAAGCACTCCTCCCCACAAAAGTAACAGTGCACACGTGCACACATAAGCATCTCTGTAGGACATGTGTTGGGAGGGCATTTATCCATGTGGTCAGGCCCTGACTAAAGGCTCTGGATTTTGCTCTTTTTAATATTTAAGATAATTTAATATTTAATATAAGATATTGACTTGTACACTGTCTTAGGGTTTCTCTTGCTATGAAGAAACACCATGACCATGGCAACTCTTATAAAGAAAACATTTAATTGTGGCGCCTTGCTTACAGCTTCAGAGGTTCAGTCCATTATCATCATGGCCTGCAGGCAGATGTAGTACTGGAGCTGAGAGTCCTACATCTTACAGACAACAGGAAGTCAACTAAGACACTGGGCAGTATCCTGAGCATAGGAAACCTCAAAGCCTGTTCCCACAGTGACAGACTTCCTCCAACAAGGCCATACCCACTCCAACAAAGCCACACCTCCTAATAGTGCCACTCCCTATGAGAGAGATTATGGGGGCCAATTCCATTCAGACTACCACATCCATATATTATTATTCATTAGACCACAGATCCCACAAGTGTGGGACAGTCATTGGAACAGGGATTAATGCTGGTATATTTGTTAGACATTTACATTTTGTGTTGACATGTTACCAAATATGGGATTTAACACAGAACTTTTTTTTAAAAGGTGAATCTCTATATGTAGCCCTGGCTGACCCAGAATTTACTGTGTAGACCAGGCTAGCCTTGAGCTCACAGAGATCTTGCTACCTCTGGCTCCCAAGTGCTGGGATCAAAGGTGTGCAGCCACATAGAACTTTTTGAGCTATTCACTCCTTGGTGTCTATTGACCCTTCTAGCTAAAGGTTGCTATATTATTAAAGGAAAGTATTATTGAACTCTTATGCATTTTGACATTTTAAAAAGATTGGCCTATGATCCATGGTGCTTAATTCCTATTCCACTTTCTTAGTATTTCTTTAATGAGGCTTCTGGGCATTTCTATCTTTTTTTTTTTTTTTTTTTTTTTTTTTTGGAGACAGGGATTCTCTTTGTAGCCTTCTCTGTCCTGGAACTCACTCTGTAGACCAGGCTGTCCTCGAACTCAGAGATCTGCCTCTGCCTCTCAAGTACTGGGATTACTGCCTGGCTCCCTCTTCTTTTTATGGGGGTGTGAGAACAGAATCTTGGTAAATAGCTGAGGCTAGCCTGGAACTTACTACATAGCTCAAACTGGCTTCAAACTCTTGAGCTTCCAGTCTCTACCTCACGCATTCTGGGACTATAGAGATTAATTTATACCCTACTAAATATCCTTCATTTAAAATACTTTTTTCTTGGGCCAAATGTTTTTTCAGTATTCTGGTTATTTATGTAGAGTCGTGCCTTATTTTGAATGTTCTCATTTTAAATTAGAAGGTGGAACCAAGAGCACCTGCCACAGTTCCCTCGAGTCAACTCCCTGCTCCGAGTTCCCTGGTGACAGCCCCCAGTCCTTGAACACAGACCTCCTGTCCATGACCTCAAGTGTTCTGGGCAGTAGTGTGGATCAGTTGAGCACAGGGTCTCCAGACCAGGAGAGCAACCCCAGTGCTGAGGTGAATGGGATCCTGCAGGAAGACAATGGCTCTGAAACATTCAGTGTCCTAGGGGTTCCTGAATCTGCCCTTGACCCAGTGGATGAAGAAAATGGCACTAGAAAGGAACCTTCCCAGGATGACCACACACAGGACATGGACCTGCTCAATGGAGTGTTGAATTTACCCTTGCGGCCAGGGGAGAATGTGGGAGGTAGTGACATCATCTCAGGACTTGAAGAGGAGCCTGCTCCTGCTGATGATACAGCAGGACATACACAGTTATGCCTGAGAAAACAGGAGAGCTCTGCTGAGGCACGGGAAGTGAACACCATGGAGTTCAGTGATCCCCAGAGCACTTTTTCTGAAGCCCCTCTTCTGGACTCACTTATGGTACCTTCCAGCCTCAACTGGCCCCCAGGTGCTGAGCAGTGGCTGCCTGGGATTGGAGTTTATGAAGTCCACACTGAAGAGACCAGCCCAGAGCCGGATATCCTGACCCATGTGGAGGTCCCTAGCCACCCGAGCTCAAATCCTTGGCATGTAGTCACCGATGACACAGGTCAGAAAGAAATACCCACTTCTGAATGTGCCATAGGAAATGTGGAAGGACGGGTGACTCCTCTTACCTCTGCCTTGGCGGCCAGCACCCACGAGCATTGGCTGGACCAGCCTTTCCAGGATCAGGCAGTGACATCCAGTGATGAGGAAGACATTTATGCCCATGGGCTCCCATCTTCATCCTCAGAGACGAGTGTGGCAGAGCTTGGAGCTGGTCGCTCTCTGCAGGACCTGAGCCAGCCGGGGACTGATGACACCACACTGCTCAAGACAGATCAGGTCTGTGTGCTGATGGAGGAAGTGTGACTGAGATGGCAGCTGCAGCAGCTGCTGCTTTTCCTTTAAGGGGCATCTTTGGCTCCTTTATTTTCCTTCTTATGGAAAGCATACTCCTGCAAACTCTGTAGCTTTGAAGTCTGGGTTTGGGGCAGTTTCCTATGCAGGGGCCCTTAATAATTGGAATTGTAGTACTTCTGACCCTGCTCAGTTGACCTCTTACCAACAAAGTGGTATCTTGCAATGCCAGACCAGTTTGGGCACTTCAGGTAGCCTGTGGCCATTGGAACACCACTGGGCAGAGGACTGTTTGCTCTGAGCACATATGAGGCGGGTAGTTCCTGCCCCTTTCCACAGTCCATTGACTCCTAGGAACATCAGTGTGAATTGGGGGTCTTTCCGGAAATGCTGTTTCCTCAGCATCCACACAGTACCCCCAGGAGTATGTAGGAGAATGAAACCCCTAATCTGCTATGGGGCTTCTCAGTCAGTGTAATTTATTGTTCTCTTAGGACCTTTATATTAAATTTAAAAAACAAAAAAAAACAAAAAAAAACAGGGTCTCTATATAGCCCTGGCTGCCTATAGACCAAGCTGGCCTTGAACTCAGAGATCCACCTGCCTCTGCCTCCTGAGTGCTGGGGTTAGTCTTGTGCCGCCATGCCCAGTCCTAAAAATGATTCTTAAGTACTTTTTTAAACAAGTAAGTCTTAGCAGATATATCTGGCTTCAGAACTGACCCTGCATCCTCAGAGCTAAGAGCATGTGTGTTTATCCGTTCTCACCATGTACAGGTCTGTGCTGAGCACGTCACACGTTTAGGTTACTGTTTTAGGAATAAAACAAACTAGGACACAGGTGCAGTTGTCCCCATTTTATGGAGGAGGAAATTGAAGCTAACAAAAGTGAAATGGTGAATGCACCAGGTCTCATCATAAGTGAAGTTCAGAGTGGCTCAGGATTCTCTCCCGTTTTGTGTTGTGTCTCAGAAGTGAATTTTCCAGAAGTTGACTGCTTGTTCAGCAGCCTACATTCATGTTTTCAGTGCACTGCTTCCTAAGTGCTCTTAACTGACAGTGCATGTGTTCATGCTGGGGAGCTCAGTGCAAGTGACAGCTAGCTGTGGACTCCATATCTCTGGAAAGCCAGGCACATGTTCAGAATATCAGTTGTTGAATGGGACTTGGGTAGGGTGTTGAGCCAAGTGTAGAGCTGTGAGAAGCCACAGCAGGGTGATCACCTGACAGAGTATTAGCTGGCAGATCGTAACTGTTGGTGTATGTTAGAACTAGTTGGAAGCTTAGGAAAGCCCTTACCTGTGGAGAAGGATCCTGGGTCTCTGAAGTCACCTACCAAGCTTTGCCATGCCTGGTCTTGCTCCAAATAGCAGAAAAGGTTAGAAATGGTGGCGGCGTTTTGTTTTGGAGGACAAGGGCTAGGAGAGAAAAGTTTGCTGTGGTGAGCAGCGCCAGGTGGAGAAGAGGTGGACACCATTCTCTTTCATATGCTAGCTTCCATATCAGGTATCTGTGCAACTATATATATTAAAGTATATGCCCTTTATTTAGCTTTGACTTTTAAACAAATCTTAGCATCATGGGACCAACATGACAGCTCAGTGGGTAAAGACTAATGCCTGATGACCCAAGCTCCATGTCTAGGACCCAAGTGATGGAAGGAGAGAACCAACTCTCACAAGTTGTCTTCTGACTGCCACACATGTGCTATAGCACACTCGTGTGTGCACACATATAATTACATTAAATAAATGTAATACAAATGAAAAAATATAGCAATGAAGCTTTAGGGTACAAAATTCAGACAGTGTCTTATCCAACACTTCCCCTAGCTGTTGCCATACAACACGCCAGGTGTCACCAAAGGTTAGAACAATGTTTGGAAAACTAATGCAGACAGCGGTAGTGCTGTTCCCATAGTGCATCTGTAGCATGAATCTTAAAGGTACTTATTAATAAAATCAAACCTGGAGCTGGGTATTGGGGTGAATGCTGGAAGATCAGAGAAGCAGAACAAGCCACAGCCACCTCACCTTGCCAATTCCTCAGCTGATCCTGTTTCCTCAGCCCAGATGCTTCTGAGTTCTCATCCAAATGGATCTCAGCTGAACTGCTACTCAAAAGCCTAAAAGCTTAACCAACCAGTTCCTGGTTTTCACGCCTTATATACCTTTCTGCTTTCTGCCATCACTTTCTGGGATTAAAGGTTCACTTCCTGGAATTAAAGGCGTGAGTCACCATGCCTGGCTGTTTCCAGTGTGGCTTTAAACTCACAGAAATCCAGAGGATCTCTGCCTCTGGAATGCTAGGATTAAAAGCGTGTGTGCCACCATTTTCTGGCCTCTATATCTAGTGACTGTTCTGTTCTCTGACCCCAGATAAGTTTATTCGGGTACACAATATTTTGGGGAACACAATATCACCACATTTCCCCTTTTTGTCTAAAATTTTAAAAAAGCTTATAACTAATACAACAAAAACTATATCCAATAAGTATATACAATAGGCTAGGCAGTGGTGGCGCACGCCTTTAATCCCAGCACTTGGGAGGTAGAGGCAGGCCTGGTCTACAGAGCAAGATCCAGGAAAGGCACAAAGCTACACAGAGAAACCCTGTCTTGGAAAAAAAAAAAAAAGTATATACAATATATACTGTCAAGAATTACATTAACAATGTCTAGTCTATTATCATTAGACAGATTCAAACAAAAAACTCCATTATATATATTAACAATGTCCAGTAATATTTGATAAACTCAGACAAAAAATTTTCATTACTTATCCTATGTAAAACAAGTAGTTCCTTTTTAAAAGTAGATTCAATAATTGACCTTTTTATCTCATCATATCCATATTCTCTCTTTTTTCTTTTCATAATAGATTCAGTAATCTACCTTTTGTCATTTTTATATCTTCTCCTTTTTCTTTTTAGAGTAGATTCAATGATCTGCCCATTTATCCTATTATTTCTTTATCTTTTTTCTCAGAGTAGACTCAGTGATCTACTTCATACTTCATATATTCTCTTTTTTCTTTTTCTTTTCTTTTTTTCAAACAAAAACTCTGAATCTAATCTCCTTGTTCAGCTTTTTTCCTGACCATTAACAATTAACAACTTGTAACCAACCATCATAAACAATGACACTATCCATAACTTATTAAACAACCAAAAACCTCCCATCCCACCTCTTGGGAATGTGGGCATCGTTTTCTTAAAATTACTTCCTGCTTTCTGGGGGTGAAGGCATCTTTAGGGAATCCTGAAAAGAAAATTTTTGGGTTAATTGTCAAGTCCTGTATTATTTATTCAGTCACTGCGTAATGAGAAAGTGCAAGGCTTGTCTCAAGTCCTTGCTCAAGTAGTCTGTGAATCTGGATCATCTCAGCTAGCCATCTCAAAATTGTCCTGAGCAGTTTGTAGTTCAAAGCCAATCTTTCCGTGGCGTTAATCAGCTTAATGGCTTTACCATAGTCCATGTGGAATCATCTTTGTGGGGTCCCATTATCCTTTTGAAGATTTCAAAGTTGCTGTTAGGCATGGTCATGGTTCCCTGCAGATTTTTTTTTTTGGGGGGGGGGTGCCTCCTCTGTGGTTTGGAGTAATCAAATGTCTGTCTCTCGAAACCATGAACGTTCTTCCCGAGGAGAGAATATCTTCACAGCAATTTCTCCCCACTATTTGTCTTGCCAAATTTTTCCAAACTGACCTTTGCTGATTGATGCTTTCTTGTAACATGATGGTCCTAGCATTTCTTCTCTGAACCAGCAGCAGTAAACCTTTCTTCCCAGGTAGCAGCATCACTGCAGTCACCAACACGATGAGAAGCAGCTTGTAGCTCAGAACAGAAGCCACCACCTCCATGGTCTTCCTGCCACTGTTTTTGGCTTGGCCCTGGCAACAGCTTCTCCTTAGCAAACTTCCCAGGCTGCCCTCAAACTCGGGATCTTCCTGCCTCTGCCTCCTTCAGTAAATCCAACGGGTGTGCACCACCACAACTGGCCGAGAGTAGCTTGGGCCTGAGCTGGGGCCCACAAGGCCACAGGCAAGCAGCCTTTTCATGAATTCGTACCAAGAATGTTGGGCGCCAGATGTAGATGTAACAGTCTTATTAAATAAGAAACACAGCCGGGCGTTGGTGGCGCACGCCTTTAATCCCAGCACTCGGGAGGCAGAGCCAGGCGGATCTCTGTGAGTTCAAAGCCAGCCTGGGCTACCAAGTGAGCTCCAGGAAAGGCGCAAAGCTACACAGAGAAACCCTGTCCTCAAAAATAAAGAAAAAACCAAAAAAAAAAAGAAACAGAGCCAAATGCAGAGTTAAATGCCCAAGAGGTCAGAGCAGTAGCTAAGAAAACCAGGAACTGCTGGGCCGTGGTGGTACACGCCTTTAATCCTAGCACTCAAGAGGCAGAGGCAGGTGGATCTTGGTGAGTTCAAGGCCAGCCTGGTCTACAGAGTGAGATCTAGGAAAGGTGCAAAGCTACACAGAGAAACCCTGTCTCAGGGGGAAAAAAAAACAACCAAAGAAAACCAGGAACTAGCTGGTTAAGCTTTTAGGCTTTTGAGTAGCAGTTCAGCTGAGATCCATTTGGATGAGAACTCAGAAGCATCTGGGCTGAGGAAACAGGATCAGCTGAGGAATTGGCAAGGTGAGGTGGCTGTGGCTTGTTCTGCTTCTCTGATCTTCCAGCATTCACCCCAATACCCAGCTCCAGGTTTGATTTTATTAATAAGTACCTTTAAGATTCATACTACATGCATCTGTCATAAGTAAGTATACAGAAAGTTGTTTTTTTTTTAAAGATTTATTTATTATGTATACAGTGTTCTGCATGCATGTATGTCTGCAGGCCAGAAGAGGGCACCAGATCTCATTACAGATGGTTGTGAGCCACCATGTGGTTGCTGGGAATTGAACTCAGGACCTCTGGAAGAGCAGTCAGTACTCTTAACCTCTGAGCCATCTCTACAGCCCCCAGAAAGTTGATTTTCATACATGTGTTGATGAACACACCTCCTTGTGTAAAGTAAGGTATGCATAGAATAAAGCCAGATATGATATGATGTCATGCTCTACCAGCATGCACAGCCTGTATCCTATGTGGAACATGCACACCAGGATGGCTATAAGCACAGCCAATGTAAAATCATAAACTTACTTAAAATGTTAGGTTTTCTTTTGCAGTTCTTTTTAGGGGGACAGGGTAACTCAGTTGTATGGTTCCTGAGTGTGGACTTACTAGATGACAATGTCTTCTTGTTCTGCCAAGTGGTTGGATACACCTTCAAGCATTACTTAGGAAGAGTGCTATGCTATGAGACAATGTTGTCCAGGGATGTTATGGGGTCTTCCATGAGGACCACAGTTCCTGTTCCAGAATGTTTCTGAGACTAGATCCAAGGAGAGCAGGGGTAGGCAAGTCTTCTCAAAGATCCCTTCACTTTAATGGTCTGCCCACTTTTCTTGTTGTAACAATATGATGAAGCTGTGTCTCTTGCCACAGAACTCACTGGCCTCTGTCCTTATTAGTTTGCAGAGAGCTGGATGGGCTACTCGGGTCCTGGCTATGGCATCCTCAGCTTGGCGGTCTCGGAAAAGTTTATCTGGTGCCTGGACTACAAAGGTGGCCTATTCTGCAGTGCCCTGCCTGGTGCAGGGCTGCGCTGGCAGAGGTTTGAAGATGCTGTCCAGCAGGTGGCAGTCTCTCCCTCAGGTTGGCCTCCCAGCTCCCATTTCCCAACCCCAGCCCTGCTCCCAGCTCACAGGGCCCCTCTCTGGCAACAGCATACTGTCATCGGATGGACCTTCCTGCCAGTTTAGGCGGGGTCTGTAAAGATCAGGAATGCTTCCTTTGGCACCAGTTAGGGTAATGAGTGTTCGGCATACTTGCTTGAATTTTTGGTTTTTCATTTTATTAATTAAAGTGATAACATGTGAACACATTTTTGTAAGCTATACAAATAATTTGAATTTTGACAGGTTTTTTTAGTCATGTTGGCACACTAAATCCTCATAAAAATAACATGTATTTCTGTTTGTCAGTGTTGCTATAAAGCAATCGAACTAGTGAAGACAGGCCTGTGGATGTATGGTGGATGTGTTCCAGTCATTTGATTTCTTTTTCTGATATTTTTTCCCCTGACTGTAATAGGAAAGGCCCTCAGGTTTTCATGGCATTCTTTAGCATTTTAGTGAAACCAAGGAGACTTTTTAGAATACAGTTCTGCTAGGCTGAGATAATTCTCTCTTATCTACCTAGACTTATTTACATTTTTGTTAGTGGATTTTTTTGTTTGTTTGTTTTGTTTTGTTTTTAGATGTGACCTTGCTATATAGCACAGACTGGCCTTGAGTTCACTGTGGAGTCCTAGCTGGCCTGGAACTTTGGGTCCTCCTGCCTCAGCCTCCCAAGAGCTGGGATTAGAGGCATAACCCCCACTATGCTTCTTTGCTTTTTCCTAGTGCTGGATACATGTTTCTCTGTTCCGAAGCAGTGGGAATCATGGCAGAGAAGCAAAAGAAAGGAAGTTCTTGTTAAAATGTTAGTTTATTCAGGGTTGTTTGCTCACTTTCTTCCACTACTTGCTTGAAAATTACTTTCCCCTGGAGGCTGGCTGAGATAATAGCCCACTCCATTAGCTGGCATTGTGTAATTGTATGTCTTTTTTCTTTCCCTGTTTCTGTCACATACTTTTGGATTCATCCTCTTAGCCATTTAGAAACGTTGGTTCTCTGCTGATTGCATTAATTACTTTTTATTTTCCCAACCATTCCTCAGTTGCTCTGATTGGAGCAGTCTGTCTCTGTAAGTTAATTATTTACAGCTGAAATGGCTACCTTGTACCACGTGGTGTTGCGGAGGGGCGGGCGGGCGGGGGTGGGGTGGGGTGGGGTGGGGGGGCAGGGGCTACATGCATGAGCCCTCTGTAGATCTTGTTTAGCTCAGTTCATGCGCATTCATTCCCCCATGGTTGTTCACCTCACCCAATGTCATAGCCTCCATATATAGTGCCATTGGTCTGCCTTCCACCTTCCCTTGCTTCCTTTATCTGTTCTTCAGAATTCTTTTAATGAAAACATGCCACCCAACTCAGGTCCAAAGGAGGCCCTTCCCTTTGAGTCCCCAAGGTTGGTATTTGGGCACTAATTGTGCCCCACTTAGCTAATCAAACCCACAGAACTGTCACTTCTCCCCGTCATGAGTGGCCACCTGTGTGGTGGATCTCTTCTCACATCTAACTTTTAGGTCAATCTCAGAAGGTAGAAACGAGCCCATTTCAGTTGAGGAAAGTGAGGCTTGAACACATTCACATTGATGTCCAACAGCAGACAGCTGGTGGGTTCAAACTCCGGCACCGTGGGGTTGGGGATTTAGCTCAGTGGTAGAGCTCTTGCCTAGCAAGCGCAAGGCCCTGGGTTCGGCCCTCAGCTCTGAAAAAAAAAAAAAAAAAAAAATACCTCCAGCATGGTGAGCTCATCCCTGAGTTGAAAGCAACAAGATGTGTTTTAGAAAGCTGTCCCTTGCAGTGCCCAGATGGAGTTTTTGTGTAGATGACTCTCATGTTTGTTGAGCAATGAGTAGAATTTTTTTCTCCTAGGGGCTCTTCTCTGGAAGATTGAGCAGAAATCTAACCGTGCTTTTGCTTGTGGCAAAGTTACCATCAAGGGAAAGCGGCACTGGTATGAGGCTCTGCCCCAGGCTGTGTTTGTGGCCCTGAGTGATGATACAGCCTGGATCATCAGGACCAATGGAGATCTGTACCTTCAGACAGGTAGTCGAAGGCCATGTACATTGTCCTTGTCATTTGCTGAATCTGCTGCTAGTCACATTCTGAGAGCAGTCACAGGATGCAGAGACCGAAAACCAAGTTAAGTGAAAACATTTCTAGAAGCCCGGTGTTTGCCATGGAAGAGCAGTCCCCCAGCGGAGCGTGGGTTGGGTCTGGACAAGAATGCATAGGTGATAAGTGCAATGCAGAGTGCCATGCAGGAGCCAACCTGCGCTTCTGCAGCTACTGATGCTTTTGCATAGCCTGCAGTATCCACTCCTGAGAGGAAAGAGCAATTGGCAGGACTTGACATCAGCTCCCTTTTCCCAGCTAGGTCAAAGCTCAGCACCTGTCCGTGTATTTACATGTGGGTTCCGGGGAAAGACAAGAAGAAGTAATTTGCTGTAAATAGCAGATTGACTTGTCCTAGGAAACTGCCTTTAGGGAAACCTTCAGCTGCTAGAACAGGCACAGTGGGACTTGTTTATTAAAAATAAACTATAATGAGTCCGTGGTTGTGTACTGTCAGCACAAGGGAAATGGCCTGGCGGGCAGGGGTTGTGTTTGGGCTGTCAAGAGGCCATATTGGATTTACATGAAGATTGATCTAGTCATTTAATAATACTGATTCTGAGAGCATGGTTTCATCTTTGGAATGAACCATCAGCCAGGAATGCTTCTCCACATTGAAAGCTCGTTTCTCATCTGGCTGTCGAGGTGTAGAGGAGCCTCACACTGGTGGGCAGCCCTGCCACCTTCATGGACGTGTGGGCCTTCAGTTAGTTAGTTCTTGTGTCTTTGAGTGGAAATAGGCTGCTCTGATAACCACATTCACATCCAGCTTCCAGGGCATTTGATTTTGGTCCTGGCAGGAAAAGGGATACTTTAAACCTACAGGTAAGGAGCAGGTGACCTCCTAACCGTGATGCCAGAGCAATTTTCAGGTTACCCTGACCCTCCCCAGACCTGCTGGCTTAGTGTGGGCTTGGCAAGGATTTGCAGAAAGAAGTCCTACAGGCGAGTCTGTGCAGTTGTCTGTACTGTGGGTGTCTTTGTGATTGTACTGCTAGGGCCTAGTTGCAGGCCAAGGCAATGGAACGTGGGGTTTAGATATTAGCTCTCCTGCCTGCTCACTCAGTTCTTGTCTTTGACCTCATTTAGGTGCATGACACACATTACTGACAGGCCTCAAAGAGGTGAAGGAGGCACCTAGAGCCCTGACTGTCACAAGCATGGCAGTGTGACAGTTCTCAGGTTTCACCTGGGAAGTGGGGGGGTTGCACTTTAGCAGGGTAGCCCCACACTGTCAGCAGAGAACAGGAACAGAGCTGCTTGAGCTGCAGGGTCTGCAGCTGAGGACTCTGAGGCCCTGAGGAACACAGCCTTGTTGGCAGAAGGGAAGCCTTCTGTGCTCTTATCTAGGTTGGCTGCTGTCCTGCCCTGGACTGCCCTGTCTTGAGAACTTCTTAAGCTGGTTTGGAACACCAGAAAATTCTGAATTGTATTTCTTGACTTTTTTTGTTGTTATTGATTAAAAATCTCAAGAAGAAAAGCTATCTAATATGGAAACCCATGGATAGCAAAAGGAGCAAAGAAAGAAAATCACAGATCAGAATAGGGTATGACATGCTGCTGATGAGTCTGAGTCTTCCCCTCTCGCTACAGGTCTCAGTGTGGATCGACCCTGTGCCCGAGCTATGAAGGTCGACTGTCCTTACCCACTGTCCCAGATCACTGCACGGAACAGTGTGGTTTGGGCACTGACAGAGCAGAGGGCCCTCCTGTACCGGGAGGGCGTGAGCAGCTTCTGTCCTGAAGGGGAACAGTGGAAGTGTGATATTGTCAGGTATGGGCCCCAGCAATGTCACATTTATCTCTGACCAGGCACCTAGGTGAGCCTTTTTTGGCAAAGACAACACCTACAGGTTCTGTGGTGATGTCAGCCTCGACAGACTGGCCTTGGGAATACTCCATACTCCTCTGCTGGCAGATTGCAGGACAGTGGGTCACATTACAACATGTGTTGGGGTTTGGGTATAGAACTCAGTTGGTACAGTATTTGCCTAGCATGCACAAGGCCCTGAGTGCTGTCCTCAGTACTATATAAACTGGACTGAGTACCACATACCTGTAGTCTCATCACTTAGGAGATAGAGGCAAGAAAACCAGAGTTCAGGGTCATCTTCAGCCCTGTATATACATCTCAAAAAAAAATAATAATAATAATGAAAACAAAAAATAAGTGTGTCCCTGAGCATCAGAGTTACCAGTTCTCATGGTCTCCATTCAGAGCTGCCTGCTGTCACATGCGTCTCTTGAGAGTCTGTGGTGGTGTAGCTACACATGTTTATTTGTATTTTTATCCTAGTCAGTTGAAATGAGTTCTGGACTATAATTTAGTTTACTTTCTACCATTTAAGATTTGGGCTGGAGGCAGGGCGGTGGTGGCATATGCCTTTAATCCCAGCACTCGGGAGGCAGAGGCAGGCAGATCTCTGTGAGTTCGAGGCCAGCCTGGGCTACAGAGTGAGATCCAGGACAGGCACCAAAACTACACAGAGAAACCCTGTCTGGGGGGGAGCGGGGCGGGCCGAAGATTTGAACTGGGTGGTGGTGGTCTACACATTTAATCCTAGCACTTGGGAGACAGAGGCAGGCAGATCTCTGAGTTCAGGGCCAGCTTGGTCTGCAGAGTGAGTTCCAGGACAGCCAGAGCTACGCAGAGAAACCCTGTCTCGAAAAACAAAAAACCAAACCAAACAAAACAAAAATTGGTCTTTATGTATGCCAGATCAGGATGGTGTTGGTTGGGTTCAGCTAGCCAATAAATCTATATAAAACCCCTGCTGGGAACCACAGGACTCTCCGGCCTGGGTGTTCCAAGATAGCCAAGACGTAACCCTTCCAGCTTAGTGGGGAGCCATGCAGCAGCCAGTTTGGTGCCAGTTGGTGTGAGGATACTAAGCAAGGAGAGCACATAGCAGTGAGGAGCTGTTGCCTGCCTACAGTGCGTGGGTAGGCAGCATGCCAGGGCTAGCCTCAACTGAGCCTCAAAGCTGTCAAAGATGTCCCCAGAGAAGATAGTGTCTGCCCAGAGTCAGCTGTGCACCACAGCCTGGCGTTCAGGGAAAGAGGGAAGGGGAGAGGGAGGTGCTCTTGGCCTAGGTGCCTGCTCATGCTTGTTTTTTTCTAGATTTCCCCACCATCTGGGCCTTCAGTATGTCTTTCCAAAGCAGCCACATGTCTGGACAGTATGCATTGCCCAGCAGTGTAACTTAGACTCTGGGCACCTTCCTTGTTACTCAGTAATCCACTCCTGTGAACAGAGTCCATTGCTTCTCAATGCCAAGCCTGTTCAGAGACATTCCTTGAGGTTTCTGGGTGGGAGCTGAGGCTGTTCTCTCTCACTTTCAGTGAAAGGCAAACTCTGGAGCCTGTCTGCATAACTCTCGGAGATCAGCACACGCTCTGGGCCCTGGACATTCATGGGAAGCTGTGGTTCAGAACTGGCGTGATTCCCAAGAAGCCCCAAGGAGATGATGACCATTGGTGGCAGGTAGGTGATGGGGCTTTCTGGCTTGGAGACCCACCCTTCCTGCCTTCTCTCGTTTCCTTAAGAAACTGTATTAAACTAGTGTTATTGCTTTTAACATTTGGTAGATTAGACTTTCCTGTGGCTGAGTATACTAAAAACATACAGAAAAAACTTTCCTTCATAGGAAATAACCTGTAAAGTTTTTTTTGCTTTAATGCAGGCTGGAATTTGTTTATTTATTTAAATGTTATTTAGGCATTCATCATTATAGACTAAATAAATCCAGTGACATCCATTTAAAGAAAGACCTGGATAATAATGATGTTTAATTCTGAACAGACGTGCTAAGAGAAGAGACTAAAGAATAGGGTTGAAAACCCAACCCACAATTAAAACTCCTCTGTCTCTACTTGCTTGAAAGGCCTTTAAGTAAATGATATTTCAACAAAGAACTGAGCATTTTCCCTCGTGCTCCCAGAGAGGAGAGAGTACTGGGGGAAGTAAGGGTGGAATCAACCAACTTTCCGTGGTTCCAGCCCAGCCTTGGGTGGATTTGCAAAGAACATCCACTTTCCCCTCTTGGTACCACTCAGGGCTAAGCTCCTTACCCCCCCACATTGGGCCTAAGGTTGCTCTGACAGCTTAAATCCATATATGAATGTACACATGTATACAGCACATAGACCTATGTACATATCTGTATGTGCTAAATTCCAGAGGGAATTTTTACATGTGTATGTGTATGTGTATAATGTGCATACATGGGTATATGCATATGTAGGGCATGAGTGTATATGTGCATGTGTGTGTACGTGTGTAGCAGCCAGAGTTGATGTTGTTGAGGCTCCTACTTGACTGCTATCCACTTTATCTATTGAGGTAGGGCCTCTTGCTGAACCTGAAACTCACAGACTTGGCTAGTCTAGCCAGCTTGAACCAGGGAGCTGGTCTGTGCTTTTCAAGCACCGAGATTACAAGCAGGCCACTCTGCCTGCCAGTATTTCACATGGTTGCTGGGGATGCAGACTCCAGCCCTCACACTTACGAGCTCAGCACTTTATCCACTGAACCTTTGTTCTGTTGGCTTTGCGTGTTGAGGTGCTGTGGCTAAAACCGGGCCATGCTCTACCATTGTGCTGCATCCCCTCTGCCTCTAGAATCCATTTTTACGTAACACAAAGAAAACTCTATATTTTCTCATAACATACAGAACTTTAGCTGACAGAGCTGTCAAGAGGCATAGAAGCAGAGTGAAGTAGTCCTGTGCTTTCTTTGACTCTGATGTTTGGCGGCTAGGTGTTTTCTTTCTCTTTAGTTGAAGACCTGCTTCTGTATGTGTCTGTCTGTCTTGGGTAGCACAGACTTGGTGTGTGGCTTTGGCATAGTCACTGCCAGGTCTCCAGTGAGCAGCACTGGCCCTGCCTTGCATAGCAAATACACTTTGAGTCTCTGAGTGGAGCTCATTCTTCAGCACTCAGCAAGTCATGAAGCCAGGCTGGACCAAGCTCAGAATGCTGCATGTGGCCACAGGCTCTACGGTGGGGGCTATGTATGCCAGCTTCAGTGAGGACAGTGCTCACAACTCTCCCCTTTTCACAGACAGAAGGGCAGCATTTATGTGTGATATACTAACTTCTAGTGATTTCTCTCATATTTGTTTGTTTTTTATAAATTTAAGCTCCCTGTAATACTTTCACTTAATATTGCATTGTGTGAACTGGGAATGTGTCCTAGGAATAGGGTGTTTGTGCCAAGGTCTATAATAAATAAATCCAACAGGCAAAAATACTAGAGAGAAGATGGCGAGATTGCCCAGCCTATCAAAATGACTGTTAAGCCTGATAACCTAGTTCAGTCCCTAGGACCCACAAGGTAGAAGGAGAGAAGTGACTCTAAAAGCTGTCCCTCTACATGTATGCTCTCTCTTGCACGCCCACACACATACATAAAACATACATAAATAGAAATAAATGGAATGCAGTTATAAAATACTGCATAGAGTTCTGCTGAGCCAGGTTTCCACCTGCTTCATAAACAACTCTGGCACAGGGCTGGAGAGAAGGTTCAGAGGTTAACAGCACTGACTGCTCATGCAGAGGAGCCAGGTTCAGTTCCCAGCACCCACATGGCTGCTCACAAACATCTGTAACTCCAGGTCCAGAGGTTCTTGTGCCCTCTTCTGTTCTCTGTGGGTGCCACACTAGTGTACACACATACATGCGGGCAAAACACTCAGACACATAAAATATAAATAGTAATTTTAAAAAATTTAAAAAGAACTCTGTCACAATTGACTGCCAGCAAGGCAGAAGTTTCCTTCAGGGAGATAGTTGTCCCAAAATGTCTCTAGAGATGTCTGTGACAGATGCTTTTCAGGAATGTTGCTGAGGGTCATACATCAGTGCCAGATAGCTTCTTGGGATCATCTTGCTTAAGTTGATTGTCTGATAAAATTGGTAATATTCACAATTACAGCTTAAGTAATTGCATCACCCAACTGATATTTTTTTAATGCTCATATTATGATGATAAGTATTATACATTATTGTCTATTGGAAGCACCTGAATTTTATTTTATTTAATTAAATTAATTAATTAATTTTTTTGTTTTGTTTTGTATTGTTTTTGGAGACAGGGTTTGTCTGTGTAGTTTTGGTGTCTGTCCTGAATCTCGCTCTGTAGACCAGGCTGGCCTCAAACTCATAAGCACCTGAATTTTAAAGTGAAATTATTCTTTATCATTCTGACTAGGATAAAAGATTTCTTAGGTGAGGTGGGTACTATTTAATCACAAAAATAATACATAAAAAAATACATAAACAGACCCATGTGTAATGAAAAAGTAAGATAAGGTGACCACACTTTCTTCCTTCCCCTTAAGCCCAGCCTGTGGATTTAATGACAGCTGCATAGTAACTCCAGTCCTTGTGCAGAGAGGTGTGTGCAGGTACTTGGGCACTTGGTGGCCTTGCTGCTGGGTACTTGGATGTGGGTGTTGAAAGTTGCCTTTGCAGGCAGGTGGTCTTAGAGCCTGCACTGACAGCAAGGCTCAGCTGTGTCCTTCCTGCAGGTGAGCATCACGGACTATGTGGTGTTCGACCAGTGCAGCTTGTTCCAGACCATCATGCATGCCACGCACTCAGTAGCGACAGCAGCTCAAGCCCCTGTGGAAAAGGTAGCAGATAAACTGCGCATGGCATTTTGGTCTCAGCAGCTTCAGTGCCAGCCCAGCCTACTAGGGGTTAACAACAGTGGCGTCTGGATCTCCTCAGGCAAGAATGAATTCCATGTTGCTAAAGGAAGTCTCATAGGTGAGTCCATTACTCTTGTTTTCACTTTATTTATTCATTAGTTTTTTTTTTCCGAGGCAGGCTTTCTCTGTGTAACAGCCCTGGCTGACCTTGAACTCAGAGAGATCCTCCTGGGATTAAAGGTGTGTGCCACCATGCCCAGCTCTCTGAGTGTTTAGTGAAAGATTTTAAGGTAATACAGTGGAAAGAACTGCCTGCGATGGAAACACTCCAGGCTTTGTGTTTTCTTTTTCATTCTGTCATTCCTCAAACTTGGTGTCTGACAGTGTGAAATCACTTTCCTGTGGGAACCTAGCATACTATAATAAAAAGCAGTGGAGGAATAGACAGACAGCTCGGTGGTGAAGAGCACTGGCGGCTCTTGCAGAGGACCCTGCCTGGCTCTGTTCCCAGCACTACGTAGCAGCTCACAGATGTCTGTAACTCTGATTCAAGGGGCTCCAAGTGGCCTCTGGTATGGGAACCAGACACTCAAGTGGTACCCAGACATATGTGCAGGCAAGTAGAGCTCATTTTTTGTGGTCGTTTTTGTTTGAGTCATTGTCTCATATAGCCCAAGCTGCCAGAAATAGCCTTGAACTCCTAATCCTCTGTTTCTACCTCCCAAGTGCCAGGATTGCAGGCATCACACCCGGCTGCAGCTCAATTTTGTGCTCAGAATTGCAAAATCCACACAGGGGTGGGCAGTGAAATGGTTCTGCGGATAAAAGCACACACCATACAAACCTGTAGACCTGTGGTCAGTCTCTAGAAGTCATGTAAAAAGCCAGATACGGCACACGCCCTGAATCCCAGCACTCAGGAGGCAGAGGCAGGCAGAGCTGTGAGTTCAAGGCCAGCCTGGTCTGCAGAGTGAGTTCTAGGACAGCCAGAGCTATGTAGAGAAAATCCTGTCTCAAAAAAACAAAGAACAACAACAGCAAAGCCAGATAAAGTGGTGGCTCATGTCAGCACTCCTGTGAGGAAATGGGGGCAGGCAGGGACAGAGGCGACCAAGAGTTCACATACACAGCCCAGTGGCAGAAACAAGAGAGACCCTGCCCCCAAAACAAGGTGAAAGGAGAAAACCAACTCTGATCTCCACACACACATACCATGACACACTTGTGGACACACCTGAACAGAATTTTTTTAAAAAGGGGAATGTGGTTGGGTAGAGATGGCTTAACTCATGCAACAAGCCAGATATCCCAAGAATGCCTGTAACCCAGCAACAAGGTGAGCGGAGGTAGGAAAATCTTTGGGGCTTGCTGACTTCTGAGCGGCAGAGAGAACTTGATCCCTAGGATCAGGGAGAGATCCTGTTTCAAAGTAATATGTGGATAATGATAGGTGAGAACACCCAATGTCCTCTTCTGAACTTCATGAACATGCTTAGGCAGCACCTCACACTATCATATGTATGTACACTTACACAGACACATATACAATAAGTAAATATTTTTAAGGTTTATTTATTTATTATATATAAATACATATATATGTTCTGCCTGCATGTATGCCTGCATGCCGTAAGAGAGGGCACCAGATCTCATTACAGATGGTTGTGAGCCACCATGTGGTTGCTGGGAATTGAACTCAGGACCTCTGGAAGAACAGTCAGTGCTCTTAACCTCTGGGCCATCTCTCCAGCCCAAATATTTTTTAAAAGTCCACCAAACCTAGAGTCTATTGAGAGAGAATAGTCCATTTATGGTGGGGAAATTATGGCCACTGTTAAACATGCAAGATGCTGGCCATGCCTGTGGATGAGGTAGGTGTTCATTTCTGAGTGACTCCCCTGATGAGTTGCCTCTGGCCCTGTCCCCTGTGTGGCCTCCTTAGGCTTCAGTGAACAAGGTATGGCTCCTCTTGATGATGCTTAGGGAAATGAGTAGCTCACGTCGCTTTGTTTAAGGACACTAAAAATCATTGTAAGAGCTCTGAAGGCCCAGCTGTAGTACAGAACCAAAACGGAAGTGTTACAGGTTTTTTTCCCTTACCTTAACCTACTTTTATATTTATTCTCTCTAGGAACTTACTGGAATAATGTTGTTCCCCGAGGAACAGCTTCAGCTACAAAATGGGCCTTCGTGTTGGCTTCTCCTGCCCCTACCCAGGATGGTGAGTCAGCCTTAGCCTGTCTGAGAAACCTGGTGGACAAGTCAGTCAGCAGCTGAAAAGTCCAGACCGTCATCTGACTGTGGCCCTGCGGCTGTGGAGATGTGGCCTCATAGACCTTGAGACAAGGGATATGACCATGTTCTGGGCCAGCAGCCCAGTGAGCTAAACTAAGGGCTTTTAGCAGATAGGTGTGTTCAGGGGAGCCACTGAGGGGGAGCAAGGGTGGTAAGGCTGAATCTGAGATGGTGTCCATTGGAAGGAGGTCCCATGCAGTGCGGTCCTAGGAGCTGGCTGCAGATGACTCTCACTGTCAGTTTGCATGGCCATAACTTCCCGAGTTTTTTTTTTCATTTCTTCTGGAGAATTCTGTCACCTCCAAGCAGCTTCCTTCTCCCATGCTTCTTGCTGCTGGCTCCCCTTTACCCTGTGAAGGTCTCATACCTCAGGCTTATCTTATCCCTGCAGAGGTGGGGCTCCTGCTGCAGAGCCACCCAGTTAGCTGGGGACCCTAGGCAGGCAGGTGGCCTGTTTGGGAAGGAGCCAGAACCTCTTCCAGGGTTTTTGTGGAAGGTGAGAAATGAGAAATGAGAAAGTGCCATGATACCTATGATGAAGAGGAAACAGTTTGGTCCACTGAAGCCCCAGCACTGAATAACTTGCTTCAGTATAGTAAACACTACCCACTGGACTGTACTGATCACAGTCCTACCTGCTGGAGTCTCATAAGATGGTAAGTTGTTTCCTGAGTCTGACCCAACTGCTTTTGGTAGCAGCACCTGACCCTAGCTGGAGGGAGGTGGCCTGCAGCCTTCACTGATAGCATGCTGTGGCATGCACATGCACTACTTCCCTGGGTAGCTCCTGGCACTTCTGACTGACTCTTTGATTATTTTATCAAGATCTTTGTTTGTTTGTTTGTTGCTTTTCAAGACGGTCTCACTGTGTAGCCCTGGCTGTCCTGGAACTTGCTGTGTAGACCAGGCTGGCCTGGAACTCAGAACTCAGAGATCCACCTGCCTCTGCCTCCTGAGTGCTGGGACTAAAGGCCTGCACTGCTACTACCAGCCAAAGTTCTTAAATTAAAAAAAAAGGGAGGGGGGCTTGGAGAGACGGCTCCATGGTTAAGAGCACTGTATACTTTTCCAGAGGACATGGGTTTGAATCCCAGCGCCCTTATAGCAGCTCACAACTGTCTCAAATTCCGGTTCCAAGAGATACATGTAATACCGTCTGCCCTCCATGGCATGGGTACCAGGTACACATGTATACATGCAGATAAAACATTCATATACATAAAATGGAAAGAGACAAATCTAAAAACAAAGAAAAAGAATTCCAGAACATCTGGCCACAAGTGTTAGTTAATACTTTACACAGTGTAGCAAGGTTTTCAGTCCCCAAGGGTGATTGGCATTTCAAACAGACACTGTTAACTGGAAAGTTCTGAACAACAGAGCACGGCAAGCATAACTCTCAAGGCCAAGGTAGGAGAAGGGTTTCTGCCTTATTGAAGAGCAGCCCACTGCACACCCCATTAGCAGAGGAACTAGGGAAGCACCTTCCCAGGGACTGCTGGCCCCTCTCCTTCCTGGTTATTGGCAAGGTTGACAGCCCTAATACTCTGTATTAAAAATACGCTCTGAGTATTCCTTCATTCATATTCCTAGGCCACTACCCCAGCCATCTTGCCTTTATAATGTTTCAGGCCCTGCTTTCTTTCCGGTTCTTTAAAATGTCTCAGGCTTGATCTCTCTGATGTCTGGTGGTGGCATTCCTTCTAGCCTCCCAGTATAACACACCTACTGCAGCCTGTGAGGCCAGGGTGAGTGTCCAGGCAGTGTCACCAGGAGAAGAGAAAGGCTGTGCTGTGCACTTGGGCGGTGGCTCAGTGAAATAGAGTTTGATGACAAATGTGAACCTTTTCTGTAGGAAGCTCCTTGTGGCTGTGCCAGAGCAGCAAGGACCTGTGCAGCATCAGTGCCCAGAGTGTGCAGTGCCGCCCCTCCACAGTGCAGTTGCCCCCCGACGCCGAGATGAGGACCTACGCTGCCTGCCAGGATGCACTGTGGGCCTTGGACAACCTTGGGCAGGTGTTCATCAGGACGCTTTCTAAGAGCTGCCCCACAGGCATGCACTGGACGAAACTGGACCTCTCCCAGCTAGGTATGGCCCGTGTGTGAGTGCTTCCCTCAGTATGGAAAGTGGGTTCTTCGGTGACGATTGTCAGTTGCTGGATCTATAGCTCAGTGGCCACTTATCCAGGTTAAATGAGCCTCTTAAATTTGGAGAGAGATTCACCTCTCTCACTCCTTGCAGTTTGCACTGCTCAGAACCACAGGAGCTGTGAGGTGTCCAGAAGGTGGCACGAAGATCTGCTTAAGGTTATGGCGCTAGGACAGCTGCCCTGTGTTCCCTCTGATCTTCAAATCTCAGATGGCACTTGTGTCCTGTGAGTGGATCAGTGCACACTGGTCTATGTCCTGGCATCCGGAAGAGTGCCCATCATGGGCTGCTGCATACACAGTTGTGTGGTGTGAGTTTTCTTTCAGCCGGTTAAAGATAGATGTACTGTGCTGTTAGTAGCCACTTCTCTGTGACCTGTCCCAAGAGTTATAGTGGGCCTAGCCTATGGTGACATGTGGAAATATGTCATAGTCTAAGAGATGACAAAATGAACTCACAATATTATATTCCCAGTTGACTCAGCAACTCAAGTGTGGTTTGTCTGATACTGGAGGCAGAGACTGTACCAGGCAGTTCCCAGGGCCAGAGTGAGCTTGAACTAGACATTGTTACACACTGGCAACCAGTATTTTGTGAATGTGAATAAGTGTTTAATGTATAATAACTCAACTACATGAGAAAGGGGGTGGGGGAAGAGAGAAGGAAGGACTGCCTCCTCCATTGACCTATACATACCACCACCTCTGTAAAGTATGCTTTGCCCTAAATGGCCTGGGCCAGGCCAGTGCCTCTTGGCAACAGGGTTTCTGCAAACTGCTAGAAGAGATAAGGCCCTGAACATAACCCAGTCTGCTGTGAAAACTTGCTGTGCGGCACAGCTAGGAACTTCCACAGGAATTGACATGATTTATGCCTTGGGCTTCATACCCTGTCTTCCATATCTACCACTCATCTAGCTTTCCAAGGGCATTTGTCAGCCAGACAAGACTGCAGCTAGTTGTGGCCTGGGCATGGGTGCCAGCTGAGCCTGTTGCCTGGCCTAGGAGTTCTTTCATCTGCCCAGAGACTCACTAGCCCTGAGCCTTTCTCCAGCAATCTCCACCAGACCATGGAGAGAGGCTGCTGGTATCTCTGAGAAAAGCCAGGCTTTAGTGTGTATTCTCCTCACTACCAAACCTTGAGGGCTAGGGAAGTCTATGTTCATTCAGCTGGAAATGGAGCCATTTTCCCCAAATCAGTCCCTCTATGTGGTCATCCCACCAGTTGTCACCACATCCCAAATGACCCCAGCAAATCTCCTATCTAAATGTGAGATGTCTCTCATCCTGTTGTGGAAGACTCCTGGACCTTTGGTTGTAGCACTGGCCTTTGGGCTAGTGGAGTATACATTTGAACCACTTGATGTGAACTACCATATTGTGTACTGAAACCCTGCCTCTCTTCAGTCTGTATCCAGCTCTGTGCTTTCATTTGCTGTGTTATATGACTGATATATATAATCAGCATACATAAAGTATAAATATATAAAAGTAATAGACTCTAGGCACCATTTTCTTAGCATCCTGAAATGATGGCTTCAGTCTAGCTGGTAGGTTTGGTGTTGGGGCAAGGGGATTACAGGGCTTAGTGCGAAGGGGGTTGGCCATTATGCCAGAAGCCTTTACTTGTGCCATTCAGGACACTGAACTGCAGCTAAAGGCACTAGGCTGTCCTGTACTGCATTCTCTCCAGGTATAACCTGTGTATCCAGTAGGGAAAGCAGGTGGGTCAAGAGATAATTTAAGCCAGGCATAGTGGCCCATGCCATTAATCCCAGCACACATAGAGAATTCTAGGCAAGCCAAGGCTACACAGTGAGACCATGTCTCAAAACAGAGTCAGAGAGAGATTAGGATTTTATTTCTTTATAAAGTTTATGCTAGGCAGTGGTGGCACACGCCTTTAATCCCAGCACTTGGGAGGGAGAGCCAGGCAAATCTATGTGAGTTCAAGGCCAGTCTGATCTACAGAGTGAGATCCAGGACAGGCACCAAAACTACACAGAGAAACCCTGTCTCAAAAAAACCAAATAATAATAATAATAATAATAATAATAATAATAATAATAATAATAATTTTATTATTTTTATTTTATGTGTATGGATGTTTTGCCTGCATGTATGTCTGTGCACCACATTCATACCTGGTGCCCAAGGAGGCCAAAGAGGGCTTTGGATCCCCTAGAACCAGAATTACAGATGGTTATGGGTACTGGGAATTGAGCCTCTGGAAGAACAGCCAGTGCTTTTAATCATTGAGCCATCTCACCAGGCCCAAGAAATATTTTTAAATAGTTAAGGCTGACAAGAAGGCTCAGAAGGTAAAGGTTCTTGACACAACACCTGAGGCCCTGAGTTTGAAAGAGATAACCATCTCCTGCTGGTTGTCCTTTGACTGCTGCACATGACCCATGGCACATGTGTACTCACACATAAAAGGGAGTGCAGATTGTGAGCTTAGGTGAGTATCGTCAGCCTAAAACCATCGCATCCTTCTCCTTTTCACCCTTACAAACTATGCGATTGCCAAAACAGTGGCTATATCTGTAATTCCTGAGACTAGGATTGCCAGTTTGAGGCCAGCCCAGACTACACTGATCACTGATGTCTAAACAGCCACAGCAGCCAGGAAAAGGATTAAATTAAGAGACTTTTAAATGGCTGTCTATTGAACCTAGTTAAAGAGATGGAATATGGAATTTTACAGTGATTTATTATAATCCTGATTTGGGGAAGAAAATGTGCATCATTTAGCAAACATTTAAGATGCTCATGACATTTCATTTCCCATTATTCATAAATATACATGTCAGGCACTAGACCATTTAGCAAACTAATACAATTTGTAGTTTAATTCATCTGTTCACAGAATGCAATGAAAACAGATTCAGTGTCGGTTGTGCCTTTAGGTAACAAATAAGATTATATCATGCAATAATTTATGTGGAGAAGTATTTTATAACTTAGAAAACAACAAGCAAATGCTACTATTACTCTGTACCACACACCTCAAAAGATTGTATAGTAGGGTATGGTGGTGCGTCCTGTAAATCCCAACTGAGGCAGGACATGTGCAGGTTTGAGGATAGGCTATGCTATATAGACACACACACACACACACACACACACTTTTTAAAAAGCAATTTTAAGAAGAAAGTATCAACCAGGCGGTGGTGGTGCATGCCTTTAATCTCAGCACTCGGGAGGCAGAGGCAGGCGGATCTCTGTGAGTTCGAGGCCAGCCTGGGCTACAGAGTGAGATCCAGGACAGGCACCAAAACTGCACAGAGAAACCCTGTCTCGAAAAACAAAACAAAAAAAAAAAACAAAAAAAAAGTGTCTTTTTGTGAAAAAAGTAACTGAAAATTGTTCTCCTTGATGAAGCAAATCAAATGGAGGTTGTCAGGGTGGGCGCCCCCTCAGTCACCAGCCCCGGACATCAGCAGCTTCAGAAGTTCCCGAGGAGCACACTGGAGCTGCAGCACTGCTCTGGGTGCTGTGCTCACAGCTGCACAGCCTTGGCTACGTAGCAGGTGGAGGCTAGCCTGTGGGTACATGAGGCAGCACTGCTTTTTTTCCTTCTCAGACAGGTTTTCTCTGTGTAACAGCCCTGGCTGTCCTGGAATTCACTCAGTAGACTAGGCTGGCCTCGAACTCACAGAGATCTGCCAGTCTCTGCCTCCCAAGCTCTGGGATTAAGAGCATGCGACACCACCGCCTGGCTTTTCATGAGACATTGTCTTAAACAAACAAAAAACCTAAGTGTTAATAAGGATGTAAGCAACCAGATTTCACATAACACTGCTAGTAGGTACGTAAAATGGTACAACTTGGAGAAACTGGCATTGCCTATCAAAGTGAGGCTGCCAATCCTGATGGCCTGATCCCATCCCTGGAACCACATGGAAAAGGGAAAGTCAACTCTTACAAGTTGTCCTCTGACTTATGACTTACACACACACACACACACACACACACACACACACACACACACACACACACACACACA
>CABHPR010151926.1:15635-44022 GCA_902168415.1 Peromyscus melanophrys | reverse complement strand
CACACACACACACACACACACACACACACACACACACACACACACATATAAAATGTCACTGTGACCTGTCACTCCAATCACTCCACAATGCATCTCTGTGTATACAGTAGGCCAGGGAGAGAGCTCAGTAGGTAAAGGACTTACTGTGCAAGCGTCAGACCTGATCTCGGCTCCCAGCACCTAACCAAAAAGCCGGGGGCGAGGGGGGGGAGGTGGCAGTGCTGGGGAGGGAGAGACGGGGGCGGGGGGGGCTCTCTGGGGCTCACTGGCAGCCAGTCTGGCCTCACTGATGGGCCCCAGGTTCACTGAGAGATCTTGTCACAAAAATAAAAGTGAAGAGAGATAGAGGAAGACACCTGATGTCAATCCCTGGCTTCCACACACATGGATTCATGCATGTGCATGCACATCTGCCCATATACACATACATATGAACACCCATGCATGCACATCACATGTAATTAAAAATAATGAAAATAAAATCTTGAAAAAAGAATGTCCCGCCTCCTTCTCTGAGGTCTAGCCAGTAAATGGATAGAATTAGCAAAAAAGATCCTATTGAGTCAGGCAGTGGTGGCGCATGCCTTTGATCCCAGCACTTGGGAGGCAGGGCCACGTGGATCTCTGTGAGTTCGAGGCCAGCCTGGTCTACAGAGCGAGATCCAGGACAGGCACCAAAACTACACAGAGAAACCCTGTCTTGAAAAAAACCAAAAGATCCTATTGAGTGAGATAACTCAGGCCCAGAAAGACAAATGTCAAATGTTCTCTCCCATCAGATGCCCCAAGCTCCAGATATAAGTGTGGCCCTCACCCCTCATCAAGAAACTTCTCTTTGCAACAGACAGAGACCATCACAAAAAACCTCACAAGCAATCAAAATGCAGGGCTGCGGAGCCCCATCCCAGTGCATACATCTACAAGACACCCCTGCATCTTAGGCTCAGGGAACCCCGCAGAGGAGGGGGCAGAAAGACTGTGAGAGCCAGAGGAGCAGGGAGCTTGCTGTGAGACTGTGTCTCTTAGCAGGGTCAGAGGCTACACCCATAAAGTCTCACCAGTATGACTGCTTAAGCATGAGCTGAACAAAGACAGCGTTAATAGACATGTCGACATGGATGGGGAAAGCCCAGGAGGCCTGAGCCTTACCTGAAGAACCACAGGCAACTAGGGAATGCTGAGACACACCCACTTGTTATCCACCGTCAAATGATCAGCTCAGGAAACACACATGTGAGTGACAGACATACAGACCAAGCAGGTTGTATTTAAAAATTCTACATGTCTGCATGTGACAACAGTAGTGAGGAAAAGGTCCTGAATTTGAAAGAAAACAAGGAGAGGTGTATCTGGGGGGTGGGTTTGGAGGAAGGAAAGGGAAGTGGGAACGACACAACTAGTTTATAGTCTTGAAACTAAGAGGAAGAAATATACAGAAAAAAAGGAGTGCTTGGACCCTCACTTAGCCCTTGGAGATTTGGTGGAGAACAGCAGGCACAGCAAGATGCCTAGCTCCATGTGCTGGCCACTTCTCTGTTGCTGGGATAGACGCCATGACCAAGGCAGCTTAAGGAGGAAAGGGTTTGTCTCGGCTGGTGGTTCCAGAGGCCTGAGTCTGCCGTGGTGGGGTAGAGGCCTCCAGGTAGAGCAGGGCGCTGATCGCTCTCATCTTCAAACTGCAAGCACGAGGCTGAGAGAGAAGGAGTGGAGGCTTTGGAACCTCAAAGCCCTCCCCGAGTGACACACCTCCTCCGGCAAGGCCACACCTCCTACACCTCCAACAGCGCCACCAGCTGGAGGTCCAGTGTTCAAACACATGAGCCCAGGGGGCATATTCTCATTCAAACCATCAACGCTTGGCAACCCGTTAGGTGTTCACAGAACCCTCCCCATAATATCCATGATATCAACTATATCACTACAGTGCTGTGTGCTGTGAAAAAGGTACCCTTGCTTTACAGATGGGGACTCTCAGACACTTAGGAAAATGCCCCCAAGCACTACCTGTAAGAAACAACAGAGGTCTGGTTTTGATTGATGTCAAATTTGACTCTTTTTTTTTTGTTGTTGTTTTTTTTGTTTTTTTTTTTTTTTTTTGGTTTTTCGAGACAGGGTTTCTCTGTGTAGCTTTGCAACTTTCCTGGAGCTCACTTGGTAGCCCAGGCTGGCCTCGAACTCACAGAGATCCGCCTGGCTCTGCCTCCCGAGTGCTGGGATTAAAGGCGTGCGCCACCAACGCCCGGCTAAATTTGACTCTTTTTTTTCCAGGACTGAATGAAGAGGACGTTGCCCCTCTGTTCACATGTGGACAGAGACCTCCACACCTTAACTTACACAGGACTTGTGCATAACAGTCCTTTGGGGAACATGGAGATTGGTTGCGACATCTCTGGGGGTCTGAGTCCCAGGTACTTGGGGGAAAACACTTAGCTGGATCTTGGGGACACCTCAGGGAGGTGTGTGGGGTGAAGCTGGAGGAGGAAAAAGTAAACGTTACTATCTGGAGTACCTAAAGAAATCATCCCAGCCAATAATCTTGGGCTCCGCAGGCACTGCTGGCTCCGCAAACATGGAGGAGAGATTAGTTGTGTTGACAGCCTCCGCAGTGGCTAGGGGAGCAAGGGATCCCATGGAGGAGGACTTTGAAAGAGCTCTTCACTCACCTCAGCAGCGAAGAGAGGAGTCCCAGCCCCACTTCCCTCTTCCCAAGGGTGCTCAGGGACTTGCATGCTGGGTGTGCTCCATTTTAGCAAGGCTGAGGACTGAGATGGGTGGGAGGGCGCCATGGGGAGCAGGTGTGGAGGGCGGGGAGGGACGCTAAGGAGGTAGTAGCCTGGTCAGCTGAGGAATGGATAGTTTGGTCGTGGGCAGATACAGGCAGGTGAGATCCACCCTGCCCCGGCTCTGGGGACCCTGAGCTCTAGAGCATCTGAGCGCTTGGTACTCAGCTTTGGTTGCAGGGGATCGGGGCGGGAGCAGCCAAGTTTTCCGAATGGAAAAATGACGAGCTCTTTCTGGAAAGCTGAGTTTCCCAGCTCGGTGGGTTCAGCTGACTAGGGGAAACTCGAGCCCTGTGGGCAGGCTGGGGGGTCCAGCAGCAGGGGAGGCAGGCCCCCGAGGCGCCTCTCCCTGAGAGCTGGGAGGGTTGGCTGCCTGAGGCAGCAGGGTGTGGTGGAGAGCTGGAAGCTGAGTTAGCCTCAGCCACAGTCCCCTGCAGCCTGGGCCCAAACCAGCGGCCAGAGTGATACGTGACAACAGGCATTCCTGCTTCTCTTCAGCTCTGGCAGTCCTCACAGTGAGGAGACCTGCAGGACCATGGGATCCCATCTTGCTGTTTCTCTGCCCCCCATTCACTCTGTTCCAGCCTCACGCATGGCACACTCGTGTCCCAGGACCTTTGCACGGCTTGCCCTCTTCCTGGATGCCCTTTCCCCAGACACCCAAACCGCTCATCCCGTATAGTCTTGAGGACTTTGTTCAAATCACATCTCAGTAGGGCCTCCCTACTCTACCTGTATTACTTTGGTTTTCTCCAAATCTCTTACAGTCTTCTAGTATAGTAGGTAAATGATCGTGCCCCCCAAAGCTGTCCCCATCCTTACTCCTTTGACTTTATGTGTGACTATAATGAAGTGGTTCTCAACTGGTTCTCAACCAGTGGGTCGCAACCCTCTGAGAGTTGAATGGTCCTTTCACGGGGATTGTCTAAGACCGTCAGAAAACACAGATGTTCATTACAATTCATAACAGTAGCAAAATTTCAGTTATGAAGTAGCAATGAAAATAACTTTATGGTTGGGGGGGATCACAACATGAGGAACTGTATTAAAGGGTCCCAGCATAAGGAAGGTTGAGAACCACTGCTATAGTGGATTGTCTAGTGTCCTGTGCCCACCCCCACTGAACGTTCTGTCCTCCTGGAAGCTTCGAATGTGACCTTGTTTGGAGGCACAATCCTTGCAGGTAGGTGTGAGATGATGAGTTGAAGATGAGGTCATGCTGGATTCAAGGCAGGCCAACACCCAGTGACTGATGTCTTCATAAGAAAGGACACACAGAAACACAAGACAGAGGCCATCGTTGTCCTCTTTTTTAATTTTTGCTGCCTTTCAAGCCACAATTGTCCAAATCAGCAACTGCAACTCGGCCACTATCAGCAGTGGTTAGGCCGCAAGGGCCGAAGCCTGAGGGAATTCTGTTCTCTCAGGCACCGACTCTTTCAAAGCTACAAGAGAACTTATCTAAATCTCTTTCCCTCTAAAGAACTCAAGATTCAAAGGTTAAGGTGGAATTCTGCTCTTCAGAGAGGCTGAAGAGCAAGTAGCTCACCTCCTCCAAAAAGCCCTTGTCTCCTCGCCCCTCCTTAAAGACCCTTCTCTATAAGGTTCCTCCCTACCACTTCCTGTCAGCTAGTTGCTGAGGCAGCCTCCTGACCCCAAGTGAATTTTATTTAGTCAAACACATCTTTGCATCATTGAACAAATGTTCCGGAGCATAAACAAAGGTAACACACCTTAAAATAATATTGTACGACAGGCCGTCTGAAGGCTTCAGTGGCAGAGCCACAGCTGGGCTCTAATGGTTGTCGGAGGTCACCAGGTAGTTAGAAGGGAGGCTTCCCTGGTGTTGGGGAGGGAGTGGGACCCTGGCAACATCTTGATCTCGGCCTCTTGACGTCCAGGTCTGTGAGGCGGTATGGTTATGTTTTGATATGATATGTTATGTGATAACTTGCACTGTGGCACTGATATCACAGTGTACTCACAGGGTTTGTTTAAGTGTGTGTGTGTGTGTGTGTGTGTGTGTGTGTGTGTGTGTGTGTGTCATACTTTATATGCATGCACGTACTTACAGGGTGAGAAGTGTGCCTCCTGGCTGTGACCTGACCCACCCACTCTGAAACCCATACTAAATCCCCAAGCCCCAGTCTGGGCCAGGGGATTTGCCATGTGACCTTGAGCAAGTCACAGCCCAGTTTCAGACCAAGAATATTAGAACCACCAGGCACAGAGGCACACAACTTTAATCTCAGCACTCGGGAGGCAGAGGCAGGCAGATCTCTGTGAGTTCGTGGTCAACCTGGTCTAGGCAGGGAGTTCCAGACCAGCCAGGACTGCATAGTGAGACCTTGCTTCAGAACAACCACCAACAAAATTAGGTTTGCCCTGTAGCTCTGCTGTGCTAGGATTCTTGGTAGCTTCCTTCCCTTTCTTCCTCCTTCTCCTCAGATAGTCTCAGGAACGCCTCCAGCCTCCCAACTCTCCTGCCCTTAGCTCTCCACAGGAGCTGTGATCCCTGTCTTGGAGAGCAGGTGTGAGGATTAATGTAGCGGTAGGAGAGATGAACGGAGGGATCTCAGAGGGCTTGAGCAGAGGGGAGAATAGCACAGTAAAGACCTCACCTTCAGCTTTCTGTATCCTCAGGTTCTGTAAACACAGATTCCATCAATCATCATTTTAAAATATCAGCAGAATTTGCAGATTTTTTAAACTCCTTTTCTTCATCATTATTTTCTAAATAATACAGTATAATAACGGCCTACACAGCATTTACGTCGTATGAGATATTATATGTAGTTTAGGTGGGTGGGAGGATTTGAGTAGGTTATGTGCGAAAGTGTCAACATTTTACACGAGGCATTTGGGCATCAGTGGGTACTGGTCTGAGGTAGTCCTGGAAGCAGCTCTGGTAGATACAGCTGATGCCTGTGCCTGGTCTCAGGGTCTCACTGTTAGCCCTGTATCCACGCACCTTTGTGTGCCCTGCAGGCCTATGTGCCTTGTCTACTACAGGGCCCACAAGAAGCCCGTGTTCATCCTGTGACGGAGTGTGGTGTGCACAGCATGCAAGGTGATGTAGCGACCTTGGGTAAACACCCTTCCTCCTTCACAGCACGAACACGGATGGTCTTCCCTTGCACAGTGGACAATGGGCACCTTGTGTGAGCCAAGAGGAAAAGTGGGTACTTATAATTGCTGATCTGGGCTGAGCCCCAAACAGGCTCAGAAAGGGCCAGACGAAAGGGGTCTGGAAAACTAGTGCTGTCTGGGGATGGATTATGGGGAGGAGGGCGCCCAGATGCAATCCTGGGGGGACAAAGTGGAGACAATGAATGGGAGAAAGAGTGGAGGACCCCAAAGGAGCTGTTTAAGAAGTGAAGGATAGCCCTGGTCAGGGACTAAATACGGGTGGGTGTGGGGCCGCAGATCAGGAGGAAGGGCTCTTCAGGAGGGGTCTGGCTGTAGCTCCTGGCAGGAAAGGTTTGCTTCCTTCCAGCCCCAGGCCCCCTGGCTCAGAAAACACTCAAGTAGCAAAGCCAGACTGGCTCTTGAGCTGGACAAAGCTGAGCAGGCGCCTTCCACCCTGATGTCCAGGGCCCGAGCCTCCTCTCATCCTAGGGAAGCATTTCATACACAGAGAAGTTGGCCCTACAAGATGCCGTTGAAGCTGCTGCTGGCCTGCTGGGGACACAGAGATGGGCCTGGACTGGGCATTGGACACCCTGCACTTGTTCTTGCCCCTGCTGCAGCTAGCTCTCTGTCGGGGCCACTGCAGTGACAGCAATGCCCCTGGTGTTCTGTCGGTGGGAACCTGTGAGATGGCTCACTTCATTTTGAACAGGGTCTCATGTAGCCTAGAATGATCTCCAACTCACTATATTGCTAAACATGACTTTGAACTTGTGACTGTCTGCCTCCACCTCCCAAGTGCACGTGCTACCATGGACATTGTTTGTTGTTTGTTCCCCCTCCTCTCTCTTTCTGTCTCTCTGATGTGTGTGTGTGTGTGTGTGTACACATGCACTTGCCCATGCACATGTACATCTATACACGTATAGCCAGAGGAAGACATAAGGGCCTTCCTCCGTTGCCCTCTGCTTTATTTTCTTGAGACAGTCTTTCACTGAATGTGAACTCATTGTTTTCCAGCTAGGCAAGCCCCAGTGATCCCTCATCTCCACCCCTACCTCCAAGAACCAGGGGTTTACAAACACACACAGTCACGCCTGGCTTGCCTGGATTTTTTTTTTTTTTATGTTGGTGCAGGGGATCCAAACTCAGGTTCATATGCTTGCAGAGCAAGCGCTTCTACTCACTAAGGCATCTCCCCTCCCGTCTGATCTCACGTTGTGCAAATGGTCGAACTTTGGGCTTCATGCATGCCAGGCAAGCACTCTGCCAACTGAGTTGCATCCCCAGCCTTAGAACTGTCAACTCGATTAAGTGTGAGCTACTCCTAGACCCTGATGTCCAAGAATGTGCTTCAAGACTCATGCTTTGAGCTTGGCACACCGGAAGACCGCTGTTGGAGCTAGCACATGGAGTGTGCTGTGCAGAACCCAGGAAGGCAGGGCCTGGCTCCCCGGCCCTGAGGTGGGGTGGGGGGTTGAACTCAAAACCTATTTTCTTCTGGGCTCATGGAGGTCAAAGTGCACGTGAAGCCCACCTGTGATCATCTGTCCAGGCGGAGGCTCTGAGAGAGTCCTGTTTCCCTCTCCTGAAGACAGAGGGATGACAGCTGGTACCCAGGAAGCTGGACCTAGTGAGCCTGGCACCGTGATGGGGAACACAGGAGTGATGGATGGGAGGCTGGATCGACAGAAACTTGGTCTGATCCCTTGTTGGGGATGCCATGTCTGCTGTGGCCTTTGGGGCATGAAGCAGCACTGGCCCCACCCCCTACCTCTGTTTAGACTGCTTCCTCCGAAATTCTCATCCCCCAAACACCACCCTCCCTCCTGGAGCCGCCTTATATTTCTCCCCAGCAGGGCACCCAACACTCAAATGGCTCCAGCCCTCCCACAGTGTGTGGAGCCCCAGGTTATAGTTATCAGGTTATTGCCTTTCATCTTGTCTGCCAGGTCGTGAGTTCTTAGACAACTCTCCTTCTGTTGTTTTTTGACAAGGTGTGGTTTGAGTGAGACTGGCCTCCACAGACTCATACATGTGAATATTTGGTCCCCAGTTGGTGGAACTGTTTGGGAAGGATTAGGAGGTGTGGCCTGTTAGAGGAGGTGTATCACTGGGGGTGGACTTTAACGTATCAAAAGCCCACACCATTCCCAGTTCTCTCTCTCTCTCTCTCTCTCTCTCTCTCTCTCTCTCTCTCTCTCTGTTTTCAGCTGCTATTCCAGCTCCATGCCTACCTGCTGCCATGATGGTCATGGACTCTAACCCTCCAAAAGCGTGAGTCCCCAAATTAAATGCTTTCTTTTATAGGTTGCATTGGTCATGGTGTTTTGTCACTGCAATAGAAAAGTAAGACACAAGGTCTCCTTGCACTGTAGACCAGGCTGGCCTTGAGGCCACCGAGGTCCACTTGCCTCTAACTCCTGAGTGCTGGGATCAAAGGTGTAAGCCCCCACACCCAGCTTGTCGCTCTCATTTAAGGACGAGAAAACCAACTTGGAAACCTCCAGCAAGCCGCCTTGTCACATGCTGCGAAGGAGAGAACCCGGGGCTTTGATTTAGTTGTCGTCACACACTCTGTCCCTGACTCCTGGGTCCCCCTGTCCCTCAGCAGAGCCTCACATGCCTCCCTGTTTCTGTGAGTGTGGTCCACTCCTACTGATATAGTGTAGGTGAGGGGGGGCGCTTATAGTCTGGGGGCCCACCCGCAAGGTGGCCCTCCTGCTCTTTGTGACGCTACTCTCAGGCTCCCCACCCTCTCGAACTTTCCCTCCAATCCAAAGGATGTCAGACCTCTTATCTCACTGGGTGTGCACCTCCCTGGGGCTCTGTAAGGACACTCTGGCCTCACAGAGGTTGATGACTCAACCAGGGTCCCCAGAGAAGTCTGGTAGGGCAGGGGTGGGCCTGGGGCTAAGATTCACTTCCCATCTGGACCACTCGCCAGCAGTACTTGCCGCCGCCACATGCCCTCTGTGGTCTGGCATGGGAGTGGGGGTGACTTTCTGGGATGGTCCATCCCAAGTGCACAGAGAGACACTTTGGGGCTACAGCCCTGCCCACAGCTCAGAGTGAGCTGCCCTTGTGGTCACCCGCTTCCTTACAGCCAGCTTGGGATGTTGAAACTCTCTGGTTGTTGGAGTTCTTGCTCCACAGTCCGGGATTGGGTGCTGGGCTCAGAAGCCTGTAGGATGTGGACCTGTTGTTTTTCGGGTGCAGTTGAGGGCAGGCCCCTGCTGAGTAGTTTTCTTAAGGGCCTGTTTCTTTTCTAGTGAAGATAGACAACCCTCCCACCTTGATTTATTTAAGCAGAACTTGACTTGGTGACGTCAACTGCTGAACCAGGAGGCCTGGGCGAAAACGTTCAGAGCAGTATTGTTCACAAGAGAGGAATCCGAGCCTGCCCCAGTGCCCACCAACAGCAGAGAGGGTGAATGAGCTGTGGCTGTGTGGTCACGTGGTGAAATGTGGTCAAAAACGTGGTCAAAAACGAATGGCCTGGCCTCACATGCCACAGTGTGATGGATCCTGGCAACAGGAAACCAAGATGAAAAGGTCCCAAGAGACGGTTTGCTGCATGACACTCTTGAATAAAGTTAAAAACCCTGAAGATGAAATCTTAATTTTATGGAATTCATATGCATGTAATTAAGCTATACAAAGTGTTAAGTAAGGGAATGTGGGCCTGGGATTAAGACAGCCGTACCACAGATGGGGCCCAAGGCAGAGTTAGAGGCGGGCTATAATGAAGGATAAGCTATTGCTCGGGGTGATGGGTTTATGGACATTTATTACATTAGTTGAACAATGTAATTGAACACTGCCAATAAAAGTGGGCAGGGCACAGAGCATTAATACGACTGCCACAGACCAAGGAGTCTGTAAACCTGGGATCCAAACAAAAACCCAAACTAACGCACAAACAGAGAAGGCTCTCCTGCCCTCCCCCTAAGAAGGCAACTGGAACAAAATATATTGTATGATGGGGAGTAAGAACTTGTCAGCCAGACTCTGGGAAAGGACAGTGCCATTTTGTTTTGTTTTAAGACAGAGTCCTGTGCAGCCCAGGTTGGCCTCAAACTCACTATGTAGCCAAAGATGACCTTGAATGATTCCTCACCCTCCTGCCTCTGCCCCCTAGGGCTGGAAGACACCTGTGTGCTGGCCTGCCTGGTTTATATGTGCCGAGGCCTGCACTCTGGGCTTCCTGCACATCAGCTAACCACTCTACCAAAGGAGCCACATGCCCAGGCACCCCCAGCTCTGAGTTGGCTTTCTGTTGCCACATAAAAATTATAGTTGTCCCTCGTATCTAAGGGGGCTTGGTTCCAGGATCTCTCAAGTACTTCAGATTAAGTCCCTTAAATAAAATGGCGTAGCATTCACATATGTCTTACACATATTCCCCCATATACTTTAAATTACCTCTAGATTACTATAATACACAGTTGTTATGATGTCTACAGTTGTTATACTGTGTCGTTTAGGGGATAATGACAGGAAGAAATAGTCTGTACATGTTCTGCCCAGATGTGATTTCTTTTACTGAATTACCTTTGATCTGCACTTGATTGAACCCACAGACAGACCCCATGGATACAGGTAGGGGTTTGGGTTTTTTTTTTAACTGTCACCTTGGTAGGTCAGAAGTCTGGGCACTGAACAGCTATGTTCTCTGCACAAGGTCTCCGGCGGCTGAAATCAAGGTGTGGGTACTCTGTGATCTCATCCAAGACTTGGGTCTAATCCCACATTCTTCACAGTCCTGGGACAGAGGGCCTGAACTTCCTGAGGCCTCTGCTATCTCCTCCAGCGTGGTTTTCCACAGCAGGAAGGTGCACACGAGCCAATGTATTCAAGAGTCCTGTTCACACTCCCGGGGGGAGCATTTACCCAGTAGCGTGTTGGTTTGAATGAGAATGTCCCCTGTACGCTCAGGCATTTGAACACGTGGTCTCCAGTTGGTGGCGCCGAAGTTGTTGTTGGGGGTAGGCTTGCAGACTTCAGAGCCTTGCCCCCACTTCCGGTTTGCTCTCCGTTCTCTGTTCTCTTAACTTCCGGCGGCCATGCCTGCCGCTAGCTGCATGCCTCCCCACCATGATCAGCTCTCCTCCCTCTGGACCCGTAAGCCCAAATAAATGCTTCCTCCTCCCCTCCCCTCCCCCACTTCTTCTGTTTCTTTTTTCAGAAAGAATTTGTTTGTATTACTTCTATTAATGTGCATGCGTTTGACTATGTGAGTGAATGCCACATGCATGTAGATGCCCACAGAGGCCAGAAGAGGGTGTCAGATCCCCTGGAGCTGGAGTTACAGGTAGTTGCAAGTGACTGGTGTGGGTGCTGGGAGCCAAACTCGGGTCCCCTGGGAGAGCAGTACTTGCTCTTAACCGTTGAACCATCTCTCCAGCCTTCTACAAGTTGCCTTGGTCATGAATCAGAGCAACAGAAAAGTAACCATCACACCGGGGGAGGGAATTCTGGGGAGAAAATAGAAGAATGTTTATCATACTTCCTTTCCAAAGCTTGACATTCTCCTCCATGAAGCAAGGGGACTAACCTGGACTCAGAAGGAACTTCACCTCAATGAAAGAGTATGATAAACACAGAAGGGTCCCTTTCAGAGATACTGGCGAAGGCTTGCTGCAAGCCAGGTGGGCCCTCTGGAAACTCAGAGAACATGGTGGTTGTGGTGGTTTGGATGGAAATGCACCCCCGCCCCACCAAAGACTCATGGGCAGTGGCATTATTGGAGGTGTGGCCTTGCTGGAGGAAGTGTGCCACAGAGGGAGGGCTTTGAGGTTTCAGAAGCTCAGGCCAGGCCCAGTGGCTCACTCTCTTTCTGCTGCCTGTGGATCTGGGTGTAGAAATAAATCTTAGCTCCTCAATATCACCATGTCTACCTGCTTGTCATCCTGCTTCCTGCCATGCTGATAATGGACAAAACCTCTGAACTGTAAGCCAGCCCCAATTAAGTGTTTTCTTTTATGACAGATGCTGTGGTCATGTGTGCCTTCTCACAATAGAAACTCTAACTAAGAGAGTGGCATATAGTGTGGACATGATTCTGCTGCCTGAGGATTGACCATCTTATGAAAAAGACAAGTGTGAGGTATAGGATCTGTGTGTTAAAAGCTACAAAATGCTATTGCAAGAAGTCAGTGAGGATTCAAGTAAACAGAAAGATAGACCATGTTCATGGACTGAAGACTCAGCAAGGCGAGGATGTCAACTGCCCCGAAATGAACTATGTATTTAACATGTCAATCAAAATCTCAGCAGAATCTTCTCTGGTAGATCTTTTTTTTTTTTTTTTTTTGGTTTTTCGAGACAGGGTTTCTCTGTGTAGCTTTGCACCTTTCCTGGAGCTCACTTGGTAGCCCAGGCTGGCCTCGAACTCACAGAGATCCACCTGCCTCTGCCTCCCGAGTGCTGGGATTAAAGGCATGCGCCACCAACGCCCAGCCTCTCTGGTAGATCTTAAAAGATGGATTATATATTTAATGGAAAGACAAAGGGACTGGAATAGCTCCAACAAGTAAGTCGGGAGGTGTCACCTTGCCCAGATTTAAAACTTAGGGTAAATTATAATTATCACCAGGACAGAGGGACATTGCCAATGAGATGGACACAGAGATCAACAAAACAGAAGCAAAGGTTCAGGATTTGATCCATGCAGATACGATTAATGTGTATGAAGATACACAGACTATTCAACAGATAAAGAGCAGCCTTTTCAAGAGATGAATTAGAATGGGTTGGTGAGATGGCTCAGCATGTAAGGATGCTTGTCATCAAGCCTGACGGAGCTGGTTTCAGTTCCCAGAGCCTGCATGATGATGATGATGATGTGGGGGAGAGAGAGAGAGAGAGAGAGAGAGAGAGAGAGAGAGAGAGAGAGAGAGAGAGCCTTACAGATGCTGTGGCACATGTGGGCTCCCTCCCCCCACAATGTGGCGGTTCGGATGAGATACCCCTGTAGTCTGTAGTCTTGGGTATTTGAATGTTTGGTCCCCATTTGGTAGCACTGTTTGGGTATATTTAGGATGGTTGTGAGCCACCATGTGGGTGCTGGGAACCAAACTTGGGTCTCCCACAAAAGCAACACATGCTCTTAACCACTGAGCCATCTTGTCAGCCTCTAACTTTTTTTTTTTTTGAGACAAAAATCTCATGTAACCCAAGCTGGCCTCAAATTCACTACTTCACTACACAGCTGAGGATGACCTTGAACTTCTAAGCCTCTTGCCTCAATGTCCCAAGTTCAGAGATCACAAGCATGTTCTAGTTGTCAAACTCAGGGCTTCCCACACACTAGACAAGCGCTCTGCCCATTGAGCTACGCCCTAGCCTCCCTTTCCTAGGGGATATTTTTAATACTAATTTACTTGTCACGTGTGTATGTGTGTTGGTGTATGCACCATGGCTCCCTTGTGCAGGCCACCAGACAACTTGCACCTTCCACCATGGGTGTTCCAGGTACTGAACTCAGGTTCTCAGTTCGGTGTCAGGAGCCCTTATGTGCTCAGCCATCTTACCGCCCACCCTAGTCCCGTTATAGTTATGAAAGAGTGGGTTTCCATGCTGGAGAGAGGGCTTGCTGTGTAAGCAAAGCATGAGGACCTGAGTTTGAGCTCCAGCACCCACATAAAACACCGGGCATGCTTGTGCACACTGATATTCTTAGTGCTGGGAATGGGGAGACAGGAGGGTCCCGAGGGCTTGCCAGCCATTCAGCACAGCCTGTGGGCGAGTTCCAGGTCTCGGTGGGAGACCGTCTCAGAAAACAAGGTGCTGGCTCCTGAAGAACATCACTTAAGGTTGACTCTGGCCTCCACAGGCATGCACACGGTTCTTCTACCTCCTAAGAAAGAGTGACTGTAAAATAGCACAGTCTGGGCTTCCTACAGTAACCCCAGAGGATCTTATTATCTTAGGAGATGACGGCCTCATGTGTGAAACTGTCCCCAAAGACCTGCCAATGGGGCAGGCTGTGGAGGTAGAAGGCAGTGACATGAGATTTAAAAAAAGAGAACCAACAAGCAGAAACCTGCTTATAGAATAAGGATATAAAGAAAGAGTTTTGTGAGGCTTGACAGTGTTTTCTTTAAGCTGAACATCATTACAAAAGCATACAGTTTGCAGTATTTGGGGCTAAATCATGAGCCTCACGTGTGGAAATACATTTTTGAAATGTAAAAGTTTCTAAGGCAAAAATGGCATAGTAGTGTGGCCCACATGTGTGGTGTGTGGAGTTTGTAGTCCTGCAGACAGTGACCCAGGCCGGCACGATCATTTCTATTCCAGCACATCAGTGTAACATCCCAGGCTGCATGCTCTGCACAGGTGCCCCGCCCAGGGCTGATTTTTCTCGTGTTTTTCTTTTTGTGGTCCTGGGATTGAACCGAAATCCTTGTACATGCTAAGCAACTGTTCTACCCAGTTTTTACTTCTTATTTTGAAAGTCTTACTAAATTACTCAGGTTGGTCTTGAACTCATGCTGTTGCCCAGGCAGGCCTTGTATTTCTGAACTCCCTGCCTCATTTTCCTGAGTAACAGGGATTATAAGCCTGTGCCATCAGGCCTGGCACACTTAAAACAAAAATTTTTTTGAGACCGGTTTCATGTAAGCCTGATTGGTCTTGAACTCAATAGATTGCCCAAGATGATCTTGACTTCTGAGCCTCTTGCCTTCTCCTCCTGCTCACTGAGACTGTAAATGTGTGCCACCACATCTGGTTTATGTCGTGCTAGGCTTCATGCATGCTAGGCAAGCACTGTACCAACCGAGCCGCATTCCCTGCCCTTCACACTTTCTACGGCACATTTATTATATCTTTTCCACCGTTATGTATGCTTAAATGCACAAATGTCACCATATTACTGTGGCCTAGTATCCACTCAGTGATGTGTTAATTTAAGTTTGTGACCTCCAGGAACCAGGCTAGACCACAAGCCCAGGCATGCAGCGGGCTATACCATTGAGGTTTGTGTTAGCACACCCTAGATGGGCTCACAAGGACAAAACCATGTGCCAGTGCATTTCTCAGAACATCTCTCTGTTGTTAAGCAACACACCATTGTTATTTATCCTAGAGAAGAAATGAAAACTTTTCTTCCCACGAAAGCTTGCCCTCAAATGTTCATAGCAGTTTTGCTTGTAACAGCCCACAGCCACAAACAACCCAAACAACTTTCAACGGATGAGCGGTTCACAGAGCGCGGCACATCCTTCATCAACAGACTACTATGCCACAGTAAGAAAGATGCGGTTGACACATGCAACAGTTTGGATGGTACTCAAAGACATTTCTATTAAATGAGAGAAGGCAGCCAAAAGGTTACACACTGGATAATCTCATTTATCTGACAGTCTGGCAAGGACGAAACTACAGTGATGGAAAATGTATCCACGGTTGCCAGGGTTACTGGTGTGGTGAGGGTGTGTCTATAAAGGGGTAGCACAAGGGAGTTTTTGAGCGTGATGGAATTGTTCTGATGGTGGTTACACAATTCTGTACATGTGTTTGGATTTGCCAGACTGTGAGGCAGAAGATAAAAAGGGTAAGTTTTACTGTAGGAGATTTTTATTTATTTTAAAAAAGATTTATTTACTTTAATTTTATGTGTTCTGGATGTTTTGCCTGAATGTATGTATATTATATGTATATGCACCACATGCATGCCTGGTGACCCCAGAGGTCAAAAGAAGACATTGGATCCTCTGGAGCTGAAGTTACAGCCTGTTGTGCGATGCCATGTGGGTACCGGGATCCAAACCCCGATCCTCTGAAAAGCAGTTAGTGCTCTTAACAACTGAGCTATCTTTACAGCCCCAAGGTTTTATTTTATTATTTATTTATTTATTTTGGTTTTTTGAGACAGGATTTCTCTGTGTAGCCCTGGCTGTCCTGGAACTCTCTTGTAGACTAGGCTGGCCTCGAACTTACAGAGATTCACCTGCCTCTGCCTCCCGAATGCTGAGACTAAAGGCATGTCCCACTACTGCCTGGCTATTTTATTTATTTATTTATTTATTTATTTGTTTGTTTGTTTGTTTGTTTGTTTGTTTATTTATTTATTTATTTATTTATTTATTTTTGAGACAGTCTTATGTAGCTCAGGCTAGCCTCAAATTTGGTATGTAGTTGAAGATGGCCTTGAACTCCCGAGCCTCCTGCCTCCTTTCCCCAAGTACTGAGATTGTGGGCATGAACCACCACATCCACTGGGTGCTGGAGATGAAACCCAGGTTTCCTGCATGGTAGACAAGCGCCTTACAAACTAAACTGTATCTTCAGTCCCAGCTGTGAGAAGACAAGGCAGACGGAGGTAGCCAAGGGCTCTAAGTGAAGAGGTCTGGATCTTGGAGGAGAAGAGACTCCTATTTCAGAAAGAATATTCTTGTGCATGTGCGCATGTGCAAGATTAGTGTGCGTGTGCATGTGGAGGTCAGAAGTTGTTGAGCAGTGTCTTCCTCTGTAGCTCTCCATCTTGTTTTTAGGGACAGATTCTCTCACTGAACCTAGACCAGCTCACCAGTTTGGTAAGACTAGCTGGGTAGTGAGCTACAGGAATATACCTGTCTCCATCTTCCCATGCGCTAGGATTACAGGTGAACACCACCATGCCTGGCTTTGTAGGTTCGTGCTCGGGATCTGAACTCAGGTCCTCACGCTTGCACAGGAAGCATTTTACCAACTGAGCCATCTCTCCAGTCTGGAAAAGAAGAAGTCAACACAGGGCATAGAGCTTAATAAATGCTCAGTAAGAGAACAGTAGCAATAAAGAGATAAAGGATTATGTACTCATAAATGAATTATGAGTCTTGGAAGCAACGTCTCCAAGAAAGTAAGCACTGGGTTCTTCTGGGAAGTGCACTGCTGACATCTGGGAAGGATGCCAGAAGGTGCTGGACACCAGCTGGGAGAGGGGATGCCCCAGAAGGGGAGGGAGGAGAGCTGCAGGCCCGAGGGCTGGCTGTAGACCCTGCTCGCTGGATGCCTGGTCTGCAGAGGGGAAGAGTGAGTGGTGGGCTGTGATTTGAACCCCAGCTCCCTTGTTCACTTCCAGGTGGCCCACAGCCATGACCTACTTTCCCTACCTGTGCTGCAGGTAACGCCCCACCCTTAGCTATTTTTATCCCAGCAGAATTTCCAGATTTAAAAAAAAAATCAGGCTGGCTTCTGGGGCTGCCCTGTGGGAGATCATGATAGGTTCATTTCCATCTATTGAGGATCAAACTGTCTTCCCACAGCTGTCCCAGACAGATGGTATCTTTCTTGCTGGGAGGGCTCCCCCAGTGTCCAGGACAAAGTTCAAACTCTTCCCTGGATGTTCAAAGTTCTCTCATAACCTGGTAGCCAGCTTCTCTTCAGCCTCACGTCTTGTAGAGCCTCCTAGACTGTCTTAAGGACCAGTCAGTGCAGGGTTCTCGCCAGATGCTGACAAGGCCTTTGCTTTCCTGCTGGGATCCCCTATTAGGAACATCCTTTCTCTACTCCGTCAAAATGAACCCATCCTCTTGGTCCAGGGCTAACATCACTTCCCCCAAGGAGACCTCCTTGATCCCTTAGCTGGAGTGACGGTGCCCTTGTAGAGCTCCACCCTGGAGTCTCTGCTGCCTCTGTCCAGGGGTGTCCTCTGGGGCTGTGTCCCTCTCTCTGGTTCTTGGAGCTGACTCTGGCCCCACAAGATGCTGATATTGTTGACAGCTGGAGCCTCTGTAACAGCATCAGTGTGGTTCACCCTGAGTCACGGGTGGTCCTCCTCTCTCCTGGCTTGCCATGCCTCCTGCCCAGAGAATAAGCACCTTTCCAGGGCAGGCAATGGGCTCAGCACTTGGGAAGGGTTTGAGGAGGAAATCTGGAAGGTGCCTCATGGCAAAAGGAAGCTGGGCAGGTCCACGGCTCACACAGATGCCCCAACTCTAACCACTGTTCATCCTTCCTCCGCTTCCAAGAGAATCCTTGTCCCATGGACCCCTCTGCCCACTCTCTGCAGACCACTTGCTGGGCCCCAATCTGGTGAGTGTGAAGGAGTTCTTCCGGTTTTTCTGAGCCTGCCCTGCTGGTCTCAGTGGTCCCAGGATGACAGGCACCCTCCAGTCTCCTCCCTGATCTCCTTATGAGGGTCCCTCCTAGCTGCTGGTCCCAGAGAGGATGGAACTCCTCCAGGTAATCTTGGATCATTTCTCTTCCTTCTGAACTCACTTAAGGCCCAGTGGTCAACACTGTACTCTTCCAATCTTCCTGCCCTAGCATTCCTTCCTATGCTCTGGTCTTCTAGGATCTCACAGTGCTCAGTTTGACATGATCTAAGCTCTGCATGCCCAGATCTTTCTCCAGATCTTCCCGCTCAACTTTACCCCAGACACAGAGCCTGGACCCAAGCCTGGGCCTTGCCCTGGGGTCCTGCTGGTCAGGCTGCCTCATAGTGTAGGCTAGGCCTCCCTTCTCTTAGCCACCAGCATTCCTCCTGTCTCAGCTCCGCCAACCTGTCTTTGCTGTTCCCATCTTCTTCCACACAGGGACCCCAGGGAGCTTTCAAAAACATCAGGCCTGACCTAGACCTGTGTTGTTTATAGCGTGTGTGTGTGTGTGTGTGTGTGTGTGTGTGTGTGTGTGTGTGTAGGGGGAGCCAGTTTGTAGTATATCCTGCTGTCCCTGCTGTTCCCGTGACTTGCAAGGTGACTCTGCCTTCCCAGGGCCTCCATTTCCTCTTTTAAAGATAGATATACCTCCTGGAACAATTCTCAGAACTAAATGAGGTATCCTTAGGCAGCATGGCTCTAAAGAAAATGGGTCAAGCCTGTGCAGGATTTATAACCGAATGTGGGAGTTGTGGGAAGTTTGGCAATCGTAAAAGTAAAAAGGGTTCTGAATGCCCAAAGACCAAAATTTTGAAGCGTAGTGAAATAAAAGATGTGGTGGATCTGAGGGATTCCTGGTCTCCTGGCCTGTGGTGGATCTGAGGGATTCCTGGTCTCCTGGCCTGTGGTGGATCTGAGGGATTCCTGGTCTCCTGGCCTATGGTGGATATGAGGGATTCCTGGTCTCCTGGCCTGTGGTGGATCTGAGGGATTCCTGGTCTCCTGGCCTGTGGTGGATCTGAGGGATTCCCAGTCTCCCTCGCCAGTGTTGCAGCCCGCTCCTTCACTGCAGCCATGGTTTTGCAAGGCGTTTTGCACTGCACATACCGCGTACAGCTGGCACACTGCCAGAAACACCTCTGTTCTAATTCAAATGACTGGATTTTATGCGATGTAGTGTTTGCATCATACAGAACTTTCTGCTTTCACAGAAACATAATTTAATCATGTGAAAACAAAGATGTAATAGTCTCATACCACCATCCCTCAGCATGTATCGAGTTAGTGACTATACTGTGTTAGGATGTGTGATTTTTAAAATTGCTATAAGAGTTGCTGGCTTAAGTTTTATAAAAAAATATTTCATGAATTTTCATTTAGGATTAGGACAGACTTTTCAAAAATTTCTGATATCTGTCATATTTTACTATGCATTTATGTGAAGAAGTATTTTTAGCATTGATGAATATAAAAATCAAAATGTAGATCAGCTCTGAGGGGCTGGAGAGAAGGCTGGGTGCTATGCCAGCCTGATGATCTGAGCTCTGGTCCTGAGAACCCACATGGGTTGCACAGACATCCTAAGAAATGCTCTGTGTTGGGGCCTGGAGAGATGGCTCAGAGTCAGGAGCACATGCTACTCTTCCAGATGACCCAAGTTTGGTTCCTAGTACCCACATCAGACGACTCACACCTGCCTGTAACTCCAGCTTCAGGGGGATCTGATGCCCTCTTCTGGCCTCCGTGGGTATATACATGTGGTATATACATGCACACAGACTTACATATACATACAACTTAAAAAAAACTTTAAAGGTGTCCTATGTCTTATGGTATCAAACACTCAGCTGAGATTTTTATCTTTGTATAAAACAAGCAAGCATATCCATCAAATTAGTATGCAAACTTATTCTTGTCTTTCTTATAGTAAATGGTAAAATTATGCCTATAGAGAGTTGTTTTAGAATAAATTCATGATTTTTAAATTAATGCATGTTTAATTGTGTGTGTAGTATGTATTATGATGTTCATATGTGTGCATAAGTAAGTACATGCAAGTATGTGTTCACTTGTGTATCCATGAATGTGGAGGTCAGAGGTCAACATCAGGTATATCCTACTGTGGCTCTCTATTATTATGTGTTTTTGAGGCGGGCTCTCAGTAAGCCTGGAGCTCACTGAATGAGTTGACTGGGTAGCTAGTGGGCTTCTGGGATCTGTCTGCATCTGCTCCACCTCCCAGTCCAGATACAGATATGCACCCTACCCCAGGTTTTTTTGTTTTGTTTTGTTTTGTTTTTACCTGAGTGCTGGGGATCTGAACTCAGATCTTCACATTCCTTTGGGGGGCACTTTGCCAACAAAGCCATCTCCCCAACCCAATGTTTGATTTGTGGATCTATTCATGTAGCTATGATACCCAAGGTTGTATTAGAATGTCTGAGGTAATAGAGTGTAGTGAATGGGCCTTCGGGAAGCCCTCAGTGTTCACGGATATCGATGGTGCCGGCTACATCTTGTCTCCATGGTCCCGATAGCTTCAAGCTTGCCTCTTTCACGAGGCCAGGCGGTCATGCTTTGGAGGACCCTGCCTTTGACTTCTCAGGAACACAGGCCTCCTCTTACCTGCCTGCCTTGCCAACTGTTATTTCCACTTCAATGCCCAGGTGAGCATGACTTCTTTGTGTACTCTCCAAAGCTCCTCTCATGGCCTGGCCAAACAGCCTGCCAGCACTGACTGCAGGGAGTGACCCCTCTCACCCTCTGTGGCTCTTGGGGTTTGAGATACGACATGCCACATCTAGACTGTGACATAAGGCCCTGGGGACGGAGCGGGGTCTGTGGGGCTCAAAGGCCTCAGGTCCTGGTGTGGTGTGGGAAAACTGTCCACATACCTCAATGCTGTGCTCTATGGAATCTACGGGAGGTGATATGATCGACAGGGCCAGCTCTTCCAGATACCAAAGACCAGATAGGGTCCTGCCCAGGGCTGCCTGTGCCTCTGGAGACACCCTCCAGGCAGGAGGGGAACCTGAAGGGGCACAGGTGGGATGCTCTGGGACAGAGATGGCCCAGCACAGTATGGCAGACAGAGCATCTTGGAGGTCTAGGCTGGAGCAGCAGGGAGGAGGAAGTGGAAGATGTGAGAGACCTAGTGACAACCTTGTCCTGACTGGTGGCTCCACAGAGTCTCTAGATCCGCCAGACAGCAGCCGCTGGACCCACATGGGTGTTCATATTAAGATGAAGTAGAGGTAAGCCCAGCTCCGGGTCACGTGATTCACGTGCCCAAGGCTCCGAAGCTTCCAGGTCTGGTGACCATCAAGCTTCCACACTTCCAGGTGCAGGCCTGTGATTTTTTCCATCACCATGGGCTCTACGTCTAGTCAGCATTGCTTAGAGCCGGCCTCCTTATTCAGGACAAGTCTTGGGCCTGCTCTGTGCCTCAGTTTCCCTGTTTCTAGGTGAGAACTCAGCAGGTTTTGAGATTAAATGAGTTAAGTTCTTGCCACAGCACCCGCTCCATGGGAAAGATGAGCCTGTCCTCTACCAGGGCCGAAAATGCAATATTAGCATTTGGAGAGGGTATACGGAATTCAGACATAGTGGGCCACTGGTACCTCTGGGGATTTGGTTCCAGAACCCTTTGGAATACCCAGGTCTGCTGGTGCAGGAGGAACAAGCTGCCTGATGGTCCCTTTGCTGCGTCCTTTTTGTCTCCTAAAGTTCAATGTGGAGTTTAAGAGGAAGCACCGTGGAATCTACTTTCTGAGTTTTTTAAACAGCAGATCGTCAATCAAGACAACCCATGGTACAGGCTGTCTACTGTGAAAGGCAGAGGATGGAATTTCTCTAATTCAAAGCAAGACTCAAAGGCTTGTGAGGGTGGCGTGCAGACCATCCTATCATGTTTTGACTAGGTGTAGCCTCAGAGAGAAGGGACGGTACCCTAGTCCCCACCACTGGCCCAGTTTGGCTGTTCTTACCTCACCTTCCTGTGCACCCTGGCTGCCTCTGGTTTCCAGTGATTGAAACCCCCCCACCGCTCTCATAGCTGACCTTCCCACCTTTAATTCAATCAGGAATCACAAGCCCTTTTAATTTAGGAAATAAAAGGCTAACTGCTGAGCCGGCTGGCCCTGATTGACAGGGCTGTTAGCCCAGTTAGGCTGGCCTGGAGAGGAGGGCACAGGCTTATAACCTCAGCTGGCCCCTGTAGGGTAAGGGTGCTCCCCAGGGACTGGGGAACAAAGGAGAGCCGGCTCCCTGAAAATCCCAGCAGAGGAGGGGGCGAAGATTTCGTGGTTGGAGGTGGCTGCTGGCTGGTCCAGGGACACAGAGGAATGTGGGGATCTCTTTGCAGTCTGGAGATAGTGGGATAGACACAAGAGAGGACTTCCCAGCAGCCCCCATCTTTGTTATGTGATACTGGGTTGACTTCTAAATTGCCCCGACTACAGTAAGTGTTCTCTCTCTCAGTCTCTCTCTCTCTCTCTCTCTCTCTCTCTCTCTCTCTCTCTCTCTCTTAAAAAGAGGTCCCTGAGGAACTACCTTGCTTGTGCCTCAGTTTCTCATCTGTACCTGGGGATGATGACAAGACCCAGCCACCTGGCTGTCATGAAGATTAAGGAGGGGCCGAGAGCTCACAGGTACCTCTCATTCTATGACAGCACCCCCTCATCTCCAACTTCCATGTGCACACATGTCCTTAGTGAGCATGTGCGACTATCCACACTCCACCCCGAACATCTCCATCCCCCAGGGAATCCCTCCTGCCTAGCTGAGTCTGTCTCGGTTCCTTCCTCTATCCTCAGCCCCCTGCAAATCTACTTTTCTGTCTCTATAGGTTTATCACCCTGGAGATTTCATAGAAACAGACTTATACAATCTGTAGTATTTTGGGCCTGTTTTTTTTTAAATCTTAGCATAATGCTTTTGAGGTTTATCCAGGTTATGATATACATCAATATTCAGTTCCCTTTGAGGGCCGAATAGTTAGTATTCTAGTGTGTGTGTGTGTGTGTGTGTGTGTGTGTGTGTGTGTGTGTGTGCCATGTCTTGTTGATCTAAACAACTGTTGACGGTACTTATGTCAACTTTTACATTTATTTACTTGTGTGTGCGTGTGTGTACGTGCACACCTGAGAGTTACAGAATGCATATGGAGGTCAGAGGACAACTTCTGGGAGTCAGTTTTCTTCTACCACGTGAGGTTGGGGATTGAGCTCAGGTCATCAGGTTGGCGGCAAGCCCTTTTGCCCACTGAGCCATCTCGCTGACCTCATAGATTAATTTTTGAAGAAGTTGCCAAGGTGTCTTCCACAATAGCTCTGTCATTTTCGTTTGTTTTTGACAAAGAATCTCACTATGTAGCCTTGGCTGTCCTGGAAGCTGCTATGTAGACCAGGCTGGACTCGAATTCGTAGACATCTGCCTGCCTCTTCTCCCCCAGTGCTAGGTTGAAGGCGTGTGACACAATGCCCAGCCGACTGCACCATTTGTCCTCATTCCCAGCAGCGGTGAGGAAGGTTCCCAGGGCTCTATATCTTCAGGATTGCTCTTGTCCATCCTTTGGGGACAGTCATCCATTCTAGTGAATGTGAATTTATTTTGTTTTTAAAAATTTTTTTCTTTTTAATCATGTGTATGTATCTTCGTGTGCTATGTGCACCTGAGTGCTGGTGCCTGTGGAGGCCAGAAGAGAGTGTCGGATCTCCTGGAGCTGGAGTTACAGACCGCTGTGAGCTGCCTGATTGAGGTAGGTTCTGGGAACTGAACTTGGGTTCTCTGTGAGAGCAGGAAGTGCTCTTCGGCTCTGGGCCATCTCTCCAGCTCTGTGAGTGTGGAGGTGAATCTGTGCGTCTCTGACACTGGTGTGCATCTAAGTTATGGGATTTGCTGGCATGAAACTGCCCGTTCCCTCACCAGCCTTCTTCGAGGTCCATGTGGCATCCCTCCCTCCCTCCCTTTTTTCCCTTGGTCATTTTAGCTCAAAGCTCCTTAAACAAAGCCATGACCCCACATGGAAGCAACAAAACTTTGGTAGCAGGAAAAGGTTTCTGAATGTGCAGCTGCCAAAATTTTATGAAAACTCAGAGGTAGTGGTTCAACAGGTAAGGCACTCGCCGCCAAGTCTGATGACTCTGTTGGGCCTCCGAGACCTGTAATAGAGAAGAAGAGAACTGACTCCCAGAAGCTGTGCTCTCACTTCTACACACACGTGCCCCCAAAGAAAAGGAATACAAATGTAATAAATACTTAAGAATCAAATGTTCATCGAGTCTGAGGTGTGACTTTGTTGCTGCCTTGGCTCTAAACAAGCAGCAAGCACACCTTGCATGTTTAGTCACACCACACACCAGCCTGGAACCCCTCCGTTCAGGGTCAGATCACACCACACACCAGCCTGGAACCCCTCTATTCAGGGTCAGTCACACCACACACCAGCCTGGAACCCCTCCGTTCAGATCACACCACACACCAGCCCGGAACCCCTCCATTCAGGTCCGGTCACACCACACACCAGCCTGGAACCCCTCCATTCAGGTCCGGTCACACCACACACCAGCCTGGAACCCCTCCGTTCACGGTCAAACTGTAATGTGTTATGGATTGTAGTGCATTTGCAGTACACATAAAGTCTTCTGCTCTTATAGGAACACAATAGTTGCATTACAGAAAACAAGACAGTATTTTCTTCTATCAGCATGTATCAGATTAGTACATCCTTGGTATGCATTGTGTCAGAACATCTGTAGTGCCTGAAGGAGAATGGTTCCCACAGGCTGATGTGTTTGAATGCTTGGGCCCCAGTTGGTGGAACTGTTTGGGAAAGATTAGGAAATGTAGTCTTGTTGGAGGTATGTCGTTGGGGGTGGGTATCCTAGTTAGGGTTACTGTTGCTGTGATGAAACACCATGACCAAAGCAACTTGGGGAGGACAGGGTTTTTTGGCTCTCATGTCCACATCACCTTTCATCATTGTTGGAAGTCAATGGAACTCAAGCCGGGCAGGAACCTGGAGGCAAGAGCTGATGCAGAGGTCATGGAGGGAGCTGCTTACTGGCTTGCTCAGCCAGTTCTCTTATAGAACCCAGGACCACCAGCCCAGGGACGGCACCACCCACAATGAGCAAGACACATCAGTCACTAAGAAAATGTCCCACAGGCTTGCCTATAGCCCGATCTTATGGAGACATTTTCTCAGTTGAGGCTCCCTCCTCTCAGATGACTCCAGCTTGTGTTAAGCTGACATAAAACTGGTCCAGTTAGAGAAGCGTCTTTTTGTGGTGGTAGTAGTGACTGCAGATGCTCATCACTGGTCAAATGTCGAGAATGCACGCTGTTGAATGATCAGCTATAAACACAACGTCCATACCACCCTCTCCAAGACTCAAGGAACCTCATGAAAGAGGGAGCAAAAATAAATAAATAAATAAATAAATAAATAAATAAATAAATAAATAAATAAATAAATAAAATAGAAGAGCCAGAAGATGGGGTGGAGTGTGTGGAGACATGGCTTGGTGCTTAAAAGAACTTGCTCTTGCAGAGCACCCAGGTTCAGTTTCCAGCATCCACGTGGTGGCACACAACCATCTGTAACTCCAGTTCTAGGGGATCCAAAAGCCTTCTCTGGCCTCTCTGGGCAGTTCATGCACATGGTACAGACATACATGCAGACAAAACACCTGTACACATATGTGCTGTTTGAATTGCTGACTTGAGCTTAGGAAACAATTGTTCAGCCAGGTGGTGGTGGTGGTGGTGGTGGTGGTGGTGGTGGTGGTGCAGCACACCTTTAATCCCAGCATTCGGGAGGCAGAGACAGGTGGATTTCTGTGAGTTCAAGGCCAGCCTGGTCTACAGAGAGAGTTCTAGGACAGGCTCCAAGGCTACAGAGAAACCCTGTCTTGAAAAAGACCAAAAAAGAAAAATAAAAAATAAAAGAAATAATTATTCAGTGGACTTTGACTTGAGATTAGAACAGAATTGCAAACCATTTCTGAAATTGTCCTGAATATATGTCTTGGTCATTGTGAGAGGTGGCTCTTCTGTGTTCATTAGTTCCAAATACTTTTCAATTCACCCCATGACTTTTTTTACTTGTAGATTTCCTGAATTTCTTTTTTGTTGATTTCTGATTTGTTGCTGAAGAATGTACTTGGTATGACTTTAATCTTTTTCAGTTCGTCAACACTTGTTTTGTGACCGTTTCCTTCTAGTGTCTGATGAGAACTCAGCAGTTAGTCACACTGTAGCTCTCCTCACACAACCCCACTACCTGCCCAGTGCTGGGGATGGAACCGGTCCTCTCACATGCTAGGCATGGGATCTGCCATCCACAGTCTTTTAAAAGGTTTTATTTTGAGACAGTCTGTCCTTTAATCCCTGCAGCCCAGGCGGGCCTGGGACTGGGGATTTACAGGCCTCAGTCTCCCTGGTAGCGAGTTTATAGGCCTGCAGGCCTGGCTGTGCGTCCCTTGTTCGAGATACATTGTTTCTTCTTGCTGCTTCCAAGGTTTCCTCTGTGCTGCGTTCCTCCAACAGTTTCACTCTCCTTCTACTTGGACATCATTTGGATGTGAAAGTGTCTGTCAAATTTGGGAACATTTTGCTAATTATTTTTTGAAACATTTCCCCCATCCCTTTGTCTCTTTCTTCTTCTTCTGGAAACTTCTGTTAAGTATATATTAGTGTGCTGGCTAGTTTACGTCAACTTGACACAAGCTAGAGTCATCTGAAAGGAGAGAAACTCAACTGAGAAAATGTCTCCACAAGATCAGACTGTAGGCAAGTCTACAGGGCATTTTCTTCATTAGTGATTGATGTGGGAGGGTCCAGATCATTGTGGGTGGTGCCGTCCCTGGGCTGGTGGTCCTGGGTTCTATAAGAAAACTGGCTGAGCAAGCCAGTAAGCAGCACTCCCTTCATGGCCTCTGCATCAGCTCCTGCCTCCAGGTTCCTACCCGGCTTGAGTTCCTGTCCTGACTTCCTTCAGTGATGAAAAGGGATGTGGAAGTGTAAGACAAATAAACCCTTTTCTCCTCCACTTGCTTTTGATCATGACGTTTCATCACAGCACTATTATCCCCAACTAGGACAGTTAGCATGTTTGAAGATGTCCTCTGAGCTCTGGGGTGCTGGTCATTTTGGTTTTGGTTTTGGTTTTTCTTCAGATTGGGTGATCTCAGTTGATCTATCCTCATCCTTCCAATTCAAAGATGCTGGTGAATCCTTTAAGGGATGTTTTCATTGGAGTTGTTACATTTTTCTTTAAAAAAACCTTTTAAAATGATTCCTTTTTTTTTAATGTGCACTGGTGTTTTGGCTGTGTGAGGGTGTCAGATCCCTTGAAACTGGAGTTTCAGACAGTTGTGAGCTGCTATGTGGGTGGTGGGAATTGAACCAGGGTCCTCTGGAAGAGCAACCAGTGCTCTTAACCTCTGAGCCATCTCTCCAGCCCTAGTTGTTACATTTTTCAACTTCAGAAGTTCTAGGGGTTTTTTGTTGTTGTTGTTGTTTTGTTTTGTTTTGGATGCAATTTGTGTTTCTTTAGTGTTATTCTTTATACAGTAAGCCAATTTGGTCTTTCTTTAATTCTTCTCTAAAAAAATTGCTTTTAGTTTGTTCATGTGACTGTTTTGCCTGCACGCATCTGTGTACCACATGTGTGCAATGTCCATAAAGGGCAGGAGAGGGCACCAGATCCCCTCAACTGCATGGTTGTGAGCTGCTGTGTGGGTGCTGAGAGCTGAACCGCTATCTTCTGAACAGTCTCTCCAGCCCCTCTGCAATCCTTTGTACGTGACTTCTGATACTTTTTTGATGACGTTTCTAAGTGGACATGGTGGCACATGCCTGTAATCCTAGCCTTGGGAGGCTGAGGCAGGAGGCTTTTGAGTTTGAGGCACTTGGCTACATATGTAATTCCATGCTAGCCTAGACTGTATAGAAAGAACCTGTCACATAAAAAACGAAAGGAAACAAAAAGTGAAAGCGAAACCGTTTGTTGCTCTGAAGTCTTTTCTGCCGCTGGCAGCTTGTGGGCACATGGACCACTGGCAGCTGTGGGCACACGGATCATTGGCAGCTAGTGGGCACACCGATGCCATTTCCAGGGACAGTTCCTTTTCTTCCGAGTGGATCTCACTTCCCCTTTTGTGTTGCATGGCTTGAAGCTTTTGTTGAAAACTGGATATTTTAGGTAACTTGCAGTTACTCTGGGATCTGATTTATCACTACAGATCAATAGTCCCCAGGGCTGTCATCACCAAGTTTTTGGGGTGTCGGTTTCCTGGCCAGCTGTCTTGTGACTTGCCTGGGATCATTCAGTAGACTCTCTTCCTTGCGGGCAGAAGCTGCCGGTGCCGGTGCCTCTGTTTAGCT
>CABHPR010151926.1:0-15535 GCA_902168415.1 Peromyscus melanophrys | reverse complement strand
CTAGACAGGGTTCTCTGTGTAGCCCTGGCTGTCCTGGAGCTCATTCTGCAGACCAGGCTGGTCTCAAACTCACAGAGATCCACCTGCTTCTGTCTTCGGAGTGCTGGGATTTAGGGCGTGCACCACCACTCTCAACACTTTGAATTCTTTCAATAAATTTAATTACTATTCATCTGTGTATGGATGTGGAGGCCAGAGGATGACAACTTTTGAGAGTCGTTCTACCATGTGGGTCCCAGGGATTAAACCCAGGTCATCAGGGTTGGCGGCAAGCACCTTTACATGTTGAGCTATCTTACATGCCCTGTTTTGAATTCATGTTTGTATTTTTCAGCCTGGCTTCCTAGGAGTCACTGCTGGGTCTTCAGAGCTAACCCATCAACCAACAACTGGTTGGATACAGTACTTAAATCCCTTGATCCCAGAAGGCCTCTGCCCTCTGCCTGGTGATCTGTGAGTGGGTTGGGAGTACATTCAGACTCCCAGTGGATTACGGTACATCCTGGCCTTTACACCCGGAGTGCTCAGTGGGTATGAGCAGCTAGCAGAGGCTCTTTCTGGGTTTCCCAAGGATGCGTGTCGTGTCCCGGGGATGTGTGGGAGCTTATCAAGGCTCACCATGGCTTTCTTGTTCCTGGACAGCCCTCTTAAATGTCCTGCTCTTCTGATTGTTTTCATTTTCCCTAACTAGTGATATCCCTCCAGCTAGCTACAGTGCTGGCCACAGTGTGCATCATTTGAAAGAAAGGAATACGCCCACACTGAGGCACAGGTTGCATCCTGTTGACTGGTAGGAGTTTGTACCGGTATGAATTCAGGATCAGCCAATGTCAGGTTGCGACTGTGCTCAAACACCTGATCTGGTAAAGTCTAGGTATTAGTTTCTCTGACGTTCTGCTCTGGGCTGAAAGCTATGTGTAGTTACCAAGCCTGACTTGGACACCCCTTGGATGGGGCTCAGGGGGGACCTCAAGAAAGAGCTAGTGAAGCTGTGGATTGCTCAAAAGGCATCTCTGAAGCAAGTGATGGTCATCCAAGGTGGTTGAACTTGCTTCCTTGGGTCATTCAGCCCCGCTTGTCCTGGCTGTCCCCTAGGGATTCAGGCCTGGCAGCTCAGTCATCAGGCCTGGGGTGGGGAGCCAGGTGCCCTCTACACTGGCTTCCAGGCACCAGAGGCTTGCCAGGTTCTCAGGAGGAAGGTCTAACAGAGCCAAGGGAGAGATCAGTCCCCTCTGGGCAGGACTGCCAGCGGCAGGGTCACCCGGCACACAGCTGGCTCCTGACCCAGGTGCCCAGGCAAGAGAGGGCTTGAGGCTGGGGGTCTCCTTGGACCCCAAAGTCTTCCATTAGAAGACGAACAGTCAAAGAGCAGGCCTCACCCTGGGTACAAGCCTGTCCTTGGAGTGGGCATGCAGAGAGCTCTGTGCCTGCTTCTGAAGGTCAGTGTGCTCCACAGGCGTGCTGGGGCGGGGGTGGTGGCAGACAGAACTGGGCTGACAGTCACGTACACTGATGTCACCAGGCACTCCACCTCCCTGAGGTATCACTTTCCCTGTGACCAAGCCTGCAGCTGAGTTCAGGGGAGCAGTCACGTCCCATCCTAGGCCCATTCCTTCAGGTTCCCCACTGTATCATCTCAGGGGCTACCAAGGTCAGGGTAGGACACACCCCTACTGCCCAGTGCCATGTCTGTCCTGATGTGAAGAAGAGGAGACTGAGGACGGGGGTGGGGACTGACAATGTCAGGTGTGTGGGAGCTCAGAAGCCAAGTATGTCCCAGAGGATGTGTGGGGTTACCAATGGAGGGGTTCAGTTGGGTTTATATGTAGGTCAGCAGGGGTACAGCTCAAGGACTCCTAGTCTGAAGGAGGAGGCATTTACACTTAATCTCAGGGAGTTTCCAGTCTGATGGGGAGCCAGCCCTGCCTTCTCTCCTCTGCAGGCTTAACTGCTACCTCTGGACTAAGTGGAGTGGTGGCGGTGCTCAGAGCCCCTCTGTACCCAACCCCTCCATGAGGTTCTCAGATCACTCAAAACCATCCCCTGTAGATCTCCTCAACAGAAACTCTGAAGATCTGGCAGGTGCCCTGCACATGACTCCCTCATTCCGTGGAAGAGGGAGAGTCATCCCCCAAGTGCAGACAGACAGCGGCGTCCTTGTGTCTGAGCCCGTCCTCAGGGCTGGGTCCAGCAGAGGGAGCTGCCAGCCAGCAAGAGCTGAGGAGAGCTGTCCCTGACCCCTGAGATGGCCTTGAGGATCCCATGCCCAGAGGGTATGGGATTTACCTCGTGGCTGGAGCTGCGCAGGACCCAAGATGCCCCAGCCCATCCTGTTACTCAACGCTGTCCCCTCAGAGACCCCTTGGAAGAATACCGGCTCTATGACCCACCAACTAGGCCTATATAGTCTTTCCCATCATCTTGAGGGTAGGTACAAATGTAAGGGGCAGAGACCTGGGTATAAATTCTTTCACTTTGCTTTCTGTGTCTATAGCAGGCCAACTATGGAACCAGCTTGAACCTCAGTTTTATCATCTGTAAAATGGGCTGTGATGAAGAACCAGCACAAGGAATGTGTCTGGCACATAGCATGTGTCTGTGTAGGGTACATTATCTTCTCCCTGTTGCATCCCTTCCACGTCAGTCAGGACCTCTTCTAAGCCCAGGTTGAGAAGTTCGGGTAGGGAGGCTCAAGCAGCCTTGGCCAAAGCAGGCATCCTGGGTCTGGGAGATGCTTCTTCAGACACAGACACACAGACACAGACACAGACACAGACACAGACACACACAGGCACAGACACACACAGACACAGACACAGACACACACATACACAGACACACACACACAGACACACACACACACAGACACAGACACACAGACACAGACACACAGACACAGACACACACACACACACACACACCCCTGCAGCCAGGATAGAATGGCACAGATATGAAAGAGGGGCCACAACCCCACTGGCCCATCTCCTTACCTTGAGCCCTTCTTACACATTCAGCTGCAGGTCAGTTCCTGCTGAGACTTGCTGGCCTCTGGCCACCTTCATTAGTGCTGAAGTTGCCTCGGAAGTCGGTGATTTCTAAATGTTCATTCCCTTTCCCTGTCAACATATTTGTGGAGAACTGGCAAAAGTCCATGACCTCACAGGACTGGCATGCTAATAGTGGAGGATGAAAAATATTAAGTAAAACAAGCATGTTAGGTGGGCAGGATCATTATACTGTCTGCACCATCACTATAGCTCACGGATAGAATACCTGCTTAACATGTGGGAAGAGATGTGCAAAGGCCCTGGGTTCAGTCCAAAGCTCTGGAAAGAAAAAGTAAGTGTTACAGGGAAATAAAATTTAAAGGTCAGGGGACAGGCGTGGAGGGTAGAGGGATAGTGTGGTTTAAAATAGGAAAGTTGGAGATGCCTCGCCGGGAAGGGGATGTTTGAGTATGGATATCAAAGAATGAGATACTTGAACATGAGCCTAGGGGATGTCATGTACAAAGGTCCTGTGGCAATTGTGCTGTTGGATGTTTTGAGGGACAGCTGAGAGAAGGGGGGGTGAGTAGGGATGGCAGAAGTGACAGATAAGGTGACAGAGGAGAGGTCCTAGGGAGGACATTGCCAGCCCTTTGTCCCCAGGCCAAACATGGTCGGAGGGAAAGAATAGGCAATCTCCCCCATGGGCAATAAGGAAAGAGATGAGCCTGGAGCTCCCAGGACTGGAGCTGGAGACACCCACCCCCATCCTTGCTTGGCCCTGAGGCTAAACACTACTGTCAGTCAGTGGTACCATCTTGTAGGTACCAGTGGTGTCCTACAGAGGTCTTGGGTGGCTGTGGGGCTGCTTCCCACCTAAGCCAGGTGAGCTGTAGAGTCTGCACAGTGAGTGCCTTGACAGACTGACCTGGGGAGGGGGGCGGCAGGACAAAGAGAAGGAAGAGGAAGAAAGAGAGGGACCAAGGAAGAAGGAAAGAAAGAGAAAGTGAATGAGTATTGCTTGCAGACCCTGGTCCTCAATGGCCCTCAACCTGGGAACCTGGCAGGAGTGTTTGGAAAACCATCCACAGAAAATCAGGGAGGGGGCAGCAGAACCACTGAGGCCCCACCTTCTCTACTCAGAGTGCCTCTGCCGGTTTCTGAGTGACGTATGGAACCATGGGATCCATTGTCCCCAACACATACCCCCTCAGAGCTCCCCTGACACTGCAAGTGCATGGCAGGACCCACATCTTGCCCATGGCCCTGTCCTGAGCCACATCTGAAGCCACCACCTTAAGGGGAACTCCCCACTCTGAAGTACAATGGCCTGGTGGGCTTCAGCCAAATGATGCCAACCTCAGTCAGTGCCAGGAAATGCTGCTCCAGGTAGCGGGAGGATGTGGTCCCAGAGTTGCGGTGATATTGTGTTGCCCAATATATTGTGCACCCCAATAAAATTATTTGGGGTCAGAGAACAGAACAGCCACTAGATAGACATAGAGGCCAGAAAAATTGTGGCACACACACCTTTAATCCCAGGAAGTGATGGCAGGAAGCAGAAAGGTATAAAGGGGTGAGGACTAGGAACTTTAGCCTTTTTAAGCTTTTTGCTTTCAGCAGCAGTTCAGCTGAGATCCATTTGAATGAGGTCTCAGAGGCTTTCAGTCTGAGGAAACAGGATGGGCTGAGAAGTTGGCAGGTGAGGTTAACTGTGGCTTGTTCTGTTTCTCTGATCTTTCAGTATTCACCCCAATACCTGGCTCCAGGTTTGTTTTTATTAATAAGACCTTTTTAGATTCATGCCACATCTGGCGCCCAACGTGGGGCAAGAATTCATGAAAAAGCTACTTGCCTGTGGCCTTACAGGCCCCAGCTCAGACCGGAGCTATATGTTGCCGGTTGTGGTGGTGCATGCTGGTAGGATTTGCTGAAGGAGGCAGAGGCAGGAGGATCTCAAGTTTGAGGCCAGCCTAGGAGGCTTGCTGAGGAGAAGCTGAGGCTAGAGTTGAGCTACAAACAGTGGCATAGGACCATGGAGGTGGTGGCTGCTGCTCCGAGTTGCCAGCTGCTTCTCATCTTGATGTTGGCAGCAACGCTGTTACCAGGGATGGAAGGTTTACCGCTGCTTGTTCAGAAAACAATTGCCAGGACCATCATGTTACAAGAAAGCATTGGCAAAGGTCAGTTTGGAGGAGTTTGGCAAGGCAAATGTTGGAGAGAAATTGCTGTGAAGATATTCTCTTCTAGGGAAGAACATTCGTGGTTCTGAGAGACAGACATTTATCAGACTGTGATTACTCCAAACCACAGAGGAGGCACAAAAAAAAAAAAAAAAAAAGACAAAAGGAAAAAGGAAAAAAATTTCTGTAGGGAACCATGACCACGCCTAACAGCAACTTTGAAATCTTCAAAAGGATGATGGGATCCCACAATGATGATTCCACATGGACTATAATAAAGCCATTAAGCTGATTAACACCACTGAAAGATCAGGTTTGGACTACAAATTGCTCAGGACAATTTTGAGATGGCTAGCTGAGATGATCCAGATTCATAGACTACTCCAACAAGGACTTGAGACAAGCCCTGCACTTTCTCATTATGCAGAGACAGCTAACTCTCACAGGACTTGACAATTAACCCAAAAATTTTCTTTTCAGGATTCCCTAAAGATGTCTTCACCCCAGAAAGCAGGAAGTAATTTTAAGAAAACAACACCCACATTTGCAAGCAGTGGGATGGGTAGTTTTTGGTCATTTGAGTTATGGATATTGTCGTTGTTTATGATGGTTGGTTACAAGTTGTTAATTGTTAATGGTAAAAAAAAAAGAGCTAAACAAAGGAGATTAGATACAGGGTTCTTATTTTAAAAAAAGGAAAAGAAAAAAGAGGATATAGATAAGAGGTAGATTATTGAATCTACTCTGAAAAAAAGATAGAAATAATAGAATAAAAGGGTAGATTATTAAATCTACTCTGAAAAGAAAAAGGGAAGGTATAGAAATAATAAGATAAAAGGTAGATTTAAAAAAGAGAGAAGATAGAGAAATGATAAAATAAAAGGCAGACTTTTGAATCTACTCAAAAAAGAAAAAAGAGAGAATATGGATATGATAAGATAAATGGTAGATTATTGAATCTACTTTTAAAAGGGACTTACTTGTTTTAAATATTTTACATTGGATTGAATTTTTCTATGCTGTATTTTAATTTTGTGTTAGACTCACCAAAATGAGATAAATAATGAAATTTTTTGTCTGAATTTCTTAATAAGGAAAATTGTTACTACAACTATCTTATCTTCAACTCCCTCAGAGACCCAAGAAGGAAACAATATTACCTAGTAAAACAGGAAATGCAAACAAGCGACTTCCAAAAAATTGTGAGTTGACAGAAACAGCAGCTCCCTGGACAGTCACCCGAGGTTTCTCCGCACCGTTGGGGCATCATCTTCAGCCTACAGGCTTAGCGTATCTGACGGACTCATTTGTGAAGTAGGATGTACACAAGGCCTACAGCTCGACCTCACATTCTGTGCGAGTATTCTGTGTACCAGATAAATCTGAATCCACCAGTGTCCTGTCATGATTCAGGATTTTAAATTCTGGAAATTGCTGGTGTTTTTCGAATTTGGCTGCCTATTCTTCTCAGCTTGTGGATGGCTTCATCTCAGCATCCCATTCTTCTCAGCTTGTGGATGGCTTCATCTCTTTTATTAAATGCCAGTCTACCATTGAGAGATTAGACTCTGTCAGCTTAGTTACTCTCTCAAGAATAACTGTTTCAGCTACTGTTCCACTGCACATCAGAAGCCATCGGTCCACTACCTGTTCAGCTGCCTTTGAAGAAAGAGGCATTGTACTTTTTCTGGATTGCAAAGCCACTTCAGCAATGGTATCATATTGTCCTGGCCTCGGAGGACACCTGTTGCCAAAGCTGCAACCGCACTTGTCTTGGCAAGGATCAGTAGTCCTTGGTTTCGTGTCTTGTCTGTCCATTTTGGATAGCATACTGTCAGCAGTTGATGTGAGGGCACTTTGTTGCACAGTGGCTATCTTTTGCTACAATGAAAGTTAACTCCATATGCAGTTTCTTCAATGCCTATATCTTCTATGAAGTAGAATGGTGCTGCCAGGAGCTGACATGTCTCATAGTAATAAAAAAAGAAAAAAAATCTAAGTTATTAAAACATTTAAATGCCATATTCTGTAAATATATGAAGGGTTTGAAGATGACCTGTCTATCTAAAATGTATCTCTGCTTGACCTTGAAAACATACCTAATATGACTACAAGTTCGATTGTAATGTCTAACTACTAACTTTCATTTCTTTACATCCTAATAATTGGTAATAATAACATCCAAGGATTAGCAAATTGCATGACATTGTTAAATGGACTGTATAGGTACAATATCCTGAACAAGATTAGAAATACATGTACAGCATTTTCTAACAATATCAGTCTCAATATATGTAATTTGTGTACAGAGTGAAGTCACAGTACTGACAGCTACCACCTCTGTGGCACATCACCATTACCAAGCACAGACTGCTAGTCAGGCTCCATCCTAACTGTGTACCACAGGCTCCATTGACACAATCCCATCAGATTCCAAGTGGAATCCCCGAACCAGATGAAGGGACAAGGGTGCCCTTCCCAGGGTGAGGAGCCCCCTCTTGCCCTTACTCAGCACCCTCTGAGCTCACCCCAAGCACCCCCACCTCCTGTGAACTCAAGTCCTAAGTCAAACTGCAGCCCTGCTCTATAGAGGACAGTTGGGGTACTGGATTAAGGGAGGTAAGAAATGGGAGCACAGGCCAGCAAGATTGTTGGCAAGACACAGCAGCGCCCGTGTGCTGCTGATGCCCTGGCTGTCTGTTCAGGCCACAGGGGGAGAGGTGTGAGAAGCCTGGATGGGCCAGACAGTCCAGTCAGGTTGGAAACATGTCTCCTATCTACAGAAAACAGATCTGGGGGACCCATGTGCACAGAGGAAGAATTCTGAATCTCTCCTAGCCTGGACCATGCATGCAGCTAGCCTGGCTCACTCCAGGCCTCAACTCTTCTCTCTGGACTAGTGTAGCCTTCCACCTGCGCAGTTGCTGGGGGGAAGTGGGCTGTACCACCCCATCCCTGAAGCCTCCTCTTCCCTCTCCTCACACATGTACACACGCATTGCACAGTCTGCACAGTCCCCCTGTGTCTGGAGGTACCCACTTTCCTCTGTCTGAAGACCTGACCTCGCATCAGAGTTCTCCAGGGAAGAACCACGATGCAAGAGCTTCTCACGGCTGGGTGTGGCTCTTCCTACCATCAGTTCCTTCTAGAAGCCAGTCAGCCAGGACAGCTGGGTAGTAGGAAGCAGCTGGGAAGAAGGGTGGGCTGTAGGGCAGCAGAGAGAACCTAGGCAGGCAGGCAGGCAGACAGGCAGAGATCTGTCCCTCCTGGCTCTCACTAAGGTCCCTCTGGGTCTATTGTTACGCATTTGAGAATAAAACCAACACAAGCTCTGCTCTGGCTGTGACCACAATATTTAATATTAATATTTAAGAAAGAAAGCTGACTGAGGTTCTTGCCCATCAAACAGCAGCTGGGGTGACTGGTCATATGAGCCATGTGCTAAGGGAGGTGGGCCCCAGCTGGCCTCCAGGGAAGCAGTTACACAGGGAAAGGAGGACCCACGGTTTTGAGCTTTGGAAGTTAAGGAGAGCCCAGAGGGTCAGGACACTGGGCAATGGAGCCTTATCTGTCATGGCCAGCCAAGTGGGTGGCATAGGGCAGCTGGGACAGGCCCCACATTGAAAATGAGCAGGGAAAATCTGGCAGTGTTTGTCAAATGCTGGTGCATGGTTGGTTCGGCCATAGTGTGGCTGATGCAACCGGAATCGGGACTTGGAGGATGAAGAACAGAATGACATTCTTGCCTTAGCCCTCTCAGATAGGAAAAAAAGTAAGAACGTAATTCTAACTCTTTCTCTAAGGGGGGGGGGGCAACCAAGTGAAGAGAGGAGAAGAGAGAAAGGGAAGACAGGGGGGAGAGAGAGAGAAGAGAGGGTCCAAGGGTTAGTTCTGGAAAAGAGGAACTGGGTCCTTCCTGGGGCTTCCGTTGCTAGAGAGAGTACCATTTCTGGTGCACACCGGAAATTTCCTCTCTGGAAGTGTCTGCCCTGCAACAGCAGCTGGCGTGGGCAGGGCTGGATCCAGCTTTGCTGGTCACGAGGCCAGGGCTTTCCCCTCCAGCCATGTTGGATGGTGTCACTAACATCAGATGGTAAGTCTGCAGGCCTCTGGTCTTCCTCATCCAGGCTGGAAGTCTGGGCTTGGACCAGGAAGAGTCAAGGATATTGCAGTGAGGCTGGTTCCTGTGTCACCTCCCCGGTGACAGATGAATGGACACCTGGAATTCCCCAGGGACCTGTCATTAGCTTTTCTATCGCTTGAGATTTTTATCAGTGATTTGAATGGGGAGGCAGGGGCTTCCTCCCTGTGTTTGCTGGTGACCCACAGCTGACAGGAACAGACCCAGTAGCACAATGGAGTTTCTAAACAAGGCCAGTGTGGCTGCAACAATGGGCCAAAGCGACAGGAGGGACAGGAGGCAGCAACAACGGCAGAGGTGAGGAGCCCAGCTCCTGGGTGACAAGAAATCACCAGGCTCTGAGTGCTGGGACTAGGGCTGACAGGCAAGAGAGCCCTGGTGGCTGTGAATGCCACAAACAGCAGGGAGCACCCTGAATGTCCACCAGTGGGGGGCAGGTTAAATATTTTGGAAGTCTCCACAGTAGAAGGCTATGGGACTCATGTAAGGAATGAGGCTGACAACGGGGACATGTGTGGCCCTGCATCTGACACAAGGATCTGTTTCTCTTAAACACTAACAGTTCTACCATACCCAGACAATGGGGGTGGGAGGGGGGGGCAGCCCGCCCGCGCGCGGGGACGGGGCGGGGGGGGGGGGGGGGGGGGAGGTGGCGGATTAGGGCCAAGGTGCTGCTCAGGTCTTGTTTTACTGATACATCTTTTGATATGTTTGTATTCTCTCTCTCCCCTCCTCTCTGTACGGACAGAGCATCCTGCATAACAGTCCTAGTTTAAAAAAGTATGATCACTCGGTAAAAACAACAACAAACCCCGTGTTACAAGGTTATACTAACAGAATCATAAATCTCTGGCTTAAGGAGGTGTGCATCTTTCTTGTCATATGTTAAATAGTCTAGGCTGTGCCCAGACAAGGGGAAGTCATATTTGGAAAGGAACCCTGGTAGTTGGACCCAATCTCAGGGGACAGTTTGGATAGATTAAGAGTTGTGTTGGGGAGAAAGCTAGGTAAGCACGGAGATCACGGAGAGCCACTGGAGGGCTGGCGTGGGGAAGCGGCAGCGGCCTGGTTAGTTTAAGTCCTCCAAAGGGCAGGACTTGGGTCGACGGTTTGGAAGGCACAGGAGGTGAGTCCTGACCTAGGCTGGCCTTGCTAAGGAGAATGGCTCGTTAGTACAAGAGTGAGCTTCTTGTCACCAGGTGTCCTCAAGAGCCACTGAAGGTTGTCTAGGATGCTGCAGAGGGCGTTAACAGAAGCACCGGGAGCCATGTTTTGGGCTCACTCCAGCCCAGGTGAAGTTGAACCTCCGTATTTGATCGGGAAGTCTGCTTTCTGTATCTAATTTTACCTCAAAGGCAATTGCCTCCCATGAATTCTCCCCTTGCTTCACAGGACACTGTCCTCATCACCTACAGCGCCCTTGACACTGTTTTCCATTTCATTTCATTTGTTTATTACAGTATATGTGTGGTGTACGTACATGTTCATGTAGGTCTGTGCATATGTGCGTTCACATGAGTGCGTTCACATGTGTGCATTCACATGTGTGTGTTCACATGTGTGCACACGCATGTGAAAGCCAGAGGGTGATGACAGGCGTCTTTCCCACCTTATTTTTTGAGTTGGAGCTTCTCCCTGAACCCTCAGCTCACTGGATCCCTTAGGCTCGCTGGTCAGTGAACTCCAAGGACCCTCTTGTTTCTGCCTCCCCACAGGTGGGGGTTATAGATGCACACTGCTACGTCTGTCTCTTTACCTGGGTGCTGGGGATCTGAACTCAGGTCCTCACGCTCATGTGGCAAGACCTTTATAGACCGAGCCACCTCCCTGCACATCTCCTTCATTTCCCCCCATTTCCATATTTCCCTCCCCTCCTAGAACCAGGCCTAGACTCTCATCTATGTGTTCGAAGTGTCTCTTAAAATACACATCTCCTCTGCATGTGGGTGGTCATGTATTCTATACGTTTATATTTTACATAGCTTATGCTCTGCTCTGCTGGGACTCTCTGTCGCCTATTATCTTCATTCACCATTGCTAATTAGGGTCTATTCTGTGGTGGCTCACACCCATAGTATAGTCCCAGCACTTGGGAGGCGGAGGCAGGGGTATTGCTGCAAATCTGAAGCCAATTTAAGTTTACATCGTAAATTCCAGGGAAATTCAAGCCACAAGATGAGACCCTGTGTACACCCTCCACAGACTTCCTCTCTTGTATAATGTCTATTCATATCTGTGCCACCCCCCACTGAATCCCCCATTTTATAGATTGGCATGAGTGTCACAACCATTTTAAACTTTAATCCGGAGCGAGCTCACATTGCAGCCATCTTCTCCCTGCCTGAGGGTCTTTCACTCTAGCAGCGCGCCTGGGAGCAGGCGTGTGAGCCCTGAGACTGCTTTGAATTCTGCCGCTTGGTGCTTTTCCGGTTCCCTCATTCACTGCTGGTGAGGATGTGAGCTGGTGCAGCCCTCCGAGTCCTCAAAGAACTAAAGATAGAATAACGGCACAGCGCAGCCACACCACTCCTGAGCACACAGCAGCGGTACCCTCACGACGCTGACGATTGTGGCACCATTCACAGAAGCCAAGGCATGGAGCCAGCCTAGGTGTTCACCAGCAGATGAACGAATGGATGAAGGAAATGTGGTTTATATGCAACGGAGTTTTATTCGGCCTCAACGAACAACAAAACGATGTCACACATGGTATGAAAGTAGAATGGGATAATTTGGATGGTGGCCTCCCTGTTCCCTATAGCCTTTCCTTTCCCGTGGGCTTCTCCGCAAGAGAGAGGAATAGAGGTGGGGGATAAAGAAAGGTGAATATCAGGTCTTTATACGTAGACTTTGTTTAATATATGTGACATGTAGATACATGCATGCATAGCATGGAAGCAGAGAACTTTCTGGAGGCAGAAGGAGGAACAGTAAGGGTAACGGTGGGGGGAGGGTAGGAGCTACATACAGTGATCCCGTGCATAAAAGTGTTATTCTTATATATTAGATATTCTTACATATCTAAAAACCCATTAAAACAGAAGCTCTTGGTCTTTCCGCTTAGTTACCTAGGCACCTCTATGGGGGACAGAGACCTGAGGAGGGGTGCGGGTGGCTGCAGCAGGGTGTCCCCTCCATGTCACTTCTCAGCAGAGCTGGCCATTGTGACAGTGTGCATGGGATCTCGTGGTTGAATGGTTGAACTCTACCTGGAGGGTCGGCTGCTTCCTGTCGACAGAACTGAGAGCAGTTCTTTGTTCAGAAGATGCCCTCGGTCTGCAAGAGTTTCCTTTTCCTTTTTTTCCTTCATTGGTGGTAGGGGCGGGGGTAGGCGGGGCGGGGCGGGGGGAGGGGAGGGAGGAGTGGAGCAGGGGAGTTTGAGCTATGCATCCCAGATTAGCCTTGAACTCATGATCCTCCTGCCTCTGCCTTCCAAGTGCCAAGATTACAGGTGTGACTCCATGCTAGAGGGATTTTCTTTTGTTTATTAATTTATGCGTGTGTGTGTGTGTGTGTGTGTGTGTGTGTGTGTGTGTGTGTACATGCACCCGTGCGCATAGGCCAGAGGTTGACATCCGGAGTCTTCCTTGATCATTCTCCATCTATCTAACTTATTGCGGTAGGTCTCTTGCTGAACTTGGAGCTCACTGATACGGCTAGTCTAGCTTGCTCTGGGGAAACCCCCGTCTCTGCTAACCAAGTTCTGGAACTGCAGGGGGAACACCATGCCCACCTGGTACTTATGGGGTTCTAGGACTCCAACCTCCAGTCCTCATCTTGTGTGGCAAGCGTCTTTTCCACGGAGCATCTCCTCAGCCCCTTCACAGGATCTTTTTTTTTTTCTCTAAACAATAGAAGCTTTTTTTTTTTATTTTTTTTTATCCTAATAGAAGCTTTGAATTCAGGCTCCAAGGTTTTGTACTGCTTTGACTGAGAGGTAGGAAGTCTCTAATTGCTCCCCTTGAGTCTGGGCTGGCCCCCGTTACTTCCTGTGCTCAAGAGAACGCCGCACAAACGGAGCCCTGTACTGTCCGAACACTCAGACAGGCTATGCATCCTCAACCAGACTTTGCTAGCTCTCTCACTCTGAGGGGAGCCACCTGCCGTGGCAGACAGCGAGCTGCTTGGAGACTACCATGACAGAGAGGACACAGAGAGCTGCTGCAGGCGGCAGCCAGCCCCACAGCCAGGCACGGGATGAGGCTCTCTCACTAGCCAGCCCTAGCTGATCTCTCAATTCCTAAGAGACCTGAAGTGTCAATTGTCCAGTCAAGCCTTCCCTGGACTGTTCCCTAAAACCACGAGACAACAGAATTGCTGGTTTTGCCTCGCTAAGTCGAGGGGGTCATCCGTTAAGTAGCAACAGTAGCTACGGCAATCTCTTTGAACACAGCGAGTGTCGTCACTCCACTCTCTGCTGGTCACTTTCACGGGACCTCTGCAGCTCAACACACACTGTTTCTGATGTAGTCAATGTGTGTGCTTATTTTTAGGATGAGTTGGATGTTGCAAGTATACATTCGAAGAAATAACTTGATGCCTTGGATGTTGTCAACTTCTGTCAGAGAAGAGCTACATTTGTGTCTGTCAGGCTTCCTAAGCACCCACGGAACGCGATCTCCCGCTTCCGTTTCAGGGGTTAAATGGCTCACCTTTAGCTTGTAGGGTGCAGCCTTTTTTGAAGTCCTTGCTCCGAGAGAGGTGCTGCACTGAGTTCCACTTTGGTAAGCTGGAGTTCTGCCAGAGAGCCGTTCTGCTCTGTGGGCAATGGGCTCACCCCTCCTAATGTGAGAACATATTGGTGTCACGGAGAGGCCTCAAACACCATTCTTAGTATCTAAGTCTTGGTCATGGCCCACAAATTCTTTACTGTCTTGTTAGATCCCTGGTGAAAGTTCTGGTTAAAAGTATGCATATAATAATCAATCTTATCTATTATTTATTTTTATTTTAGTGTGTGTATTGCATGTATATGAGTGTGCAGGTGGACACACTGATGCATGCACACATGCACAGGCCAGAGCATGACATCAGGAGTCTTTCTCAGTCATTTTACATCTTGAGACAGAGTTACTCACAGAACCACAAACTCACTGTGTTTGGTAGACTGGCCAGCCAGCACGCTTTTGAGATCTGCCTGTCTCTGCTTCCTGATGCTGGAGTTATAGGCATGTGCAACCATGCCCAGCTTTTTATCTGGGTGCTGAGTATTTGAACTCAGGTATCGTACTTGCAAAGCAAGTGTCTTACCCCTGAGCCTTCTCTCCAGCCCCACACCAATCTCCATAAGCAGAAATTGGTCTCGTTGAATTCCCACTGCAGACTTGAGGCTATCCCCTAAGAGTTTTAGTGTGTTACTGACTTTGCCTCGGCCCTGAGTACTCCAGATGGTTTTGTTTTTGGGTTTTAGGTTCTTTGTATCACCTGTGTCTTTTTTTTTCTCTTTTTTTGGTTTTTTTCAAGACAGGGTTTCTCTGTGTAGTTTTGGTGCCTGTCCTGGATCTCACTCTGTAGACCAGGCTGGCCTCGAACTCACAGAGATCCGCCTGGCTCTGCCTCCCGAGTGCTGGGATTAAAGGCGTGCGCTACCACTGCCCTGTGGCATCGCCTGTGTCTTTATCACAGAATGCCTTTCACCATTGACAAGTGTGAGGGTTCAGCTTCCTTGTCAACTTGACTGGATTTGTACTCATCCAAGAGACACACTTCCGGGTGTGTCTATGAGAGAGGTTTCACTGAGAAGGGAGGACTCATGTGGGTGGGATCATCCTATGAGCTGGTGTTCCAGACTAAATAAAAGGAAGAACACAAGGGGTCCAGCTGAGCACCAGCGTTCATCACTCTCTGCTTCCTGACTGCAGACACTGTGACCAGCCCTTCCCGCCACACCCCAGCCGCCATGTCTTCCCCACCATGATGGACTGTCTCCTCAGACCATGAACCCAAGTGAGCTTTCCTCTCTTAAGTATTTTCTCGTCGTGCATTGGCCTCAGCAACAAGAAAAACAACCAGCAGAAGGAGACTGTCCTTCATGGCTTTTACCCTGTCTCGATCTAATTCTTTTGGTACACATTAAACTATACAACCAAGATTGCTGGCACAGTAGAGAGGTTCTGATTCGGGTGAGAGGAGAATAAATGAGTCTAATTGTCAGAGCATCTTCATGCCTATGTGCTCTTGTGTGTACAATTGCATTTGGGTGTGCAGATGTATGGACAGGTGCA
>CABHPR010151925.1:22756-37723 GCA_902168415.1 Peromyscus melanophrys | reverse complement strand
TGGAGCAGAATGAGGGGATCGAAGCGAAAGCTGAAACCTGGACCGCGGTCAGAGTTGACATTTCTAGATCCAAAGTTCATCTGTCTGTCTGTCTGTCTGTCTGTCTCTATTTTTATCTTTCCCCTTTCTAACCGTCTCTCTCTTCTCCCCCTTCCCCGGCCCTCCTCTCCCCTTCTTCTTTATTATTTATTTATTTTATTTTTAAGTCTGTTTTTTTTTTATTTATTTAAGGGAGGTGGACAACAGGCAGCAGGAAACTTTGCACAGGAGTTAGCACTCTATAGCTTTGTTAGGTGTTTTTAATTTGAGAAACAGATTTGGCTATGTCCTAGCTAGGGAACCAGACACTGGAGAGGAAAAATAAAGCATTTCTGAAAGGAAAGGATTGGATCCAGCTTTAAAAAAATAATCGCTGAAATGAAGGAAGACGAAGCTGTCCATCTGTCAGTGACCCTCCCCATATCCCATAAAAGCCAGCTCAAGAGACAGGATCGAGCTTCTGTCAGCTCCAAGTTACCACAGGTAGTGATGGTTAGAGAGCATCAGTTCTCAACCTGTGGGTCACGACCCCATTGTGGGGCACACGACCCTTTCACAGGGGTCACATATTAGATATCCTGCATATCATATATTTACATTACTATTTATAACAGTAGCAAAATTACAGCTATGAAGTAGCAATGAAAATAATTTTATGGTTGGGGGTCACCACAACATGAACTGTCTTAAAGGGTCACTGCATTTAAGAAGGTTGAGAACCACTGCCTTAGAGGAATGCCCAAGAATCCTTCTCCTTCCCAAAGCAGATAACTCAAGGGAAGTGCAGTGGAGGTCCAGGACGTGGTGGACAGCCAGCCAGCCCAGGGTCAGTGAATTGGAAAGCAGCATGTCTTTCCAATTCCAACCTCAGAAAACACTTAGCAGCTTCCTTGCTGGCATCTCAGCCTGACTTCAGTCACCCTGCGAAGTGAGCAGTATTGCCCCCACTTTACCACTTCCATGGAGGCTGATTCCAGACAGTCTTGCCAGGCTGAGCTGGGGTTATTTGGCTTCAGCCTCTGCCTATTTCGCCAAGTCTTTGAAGTCCTCCTGGCACACCCCCCACCCGCAGAGGTGGAGGTGGAGCTGTGTCTAGTGCTATGGTTGTAGGGGGATTTTATCCAGACATTTTCCCTACAAATGAAGGGGTGGAGGGCAGGGTAATCAATGATAGACTTTTCTGGAGGGGCAGTCTGGGTTCAAGCAACTCACGATTTGAACAGGAGTTGCCTTCCCATTGAACTTTAAAGTCTGTAGGTCCTGTTTATCTCTGTGGAGGAAATAGCGATGATTCATATCTGCCAAGACATTTTCAGAAACTGACCTGAAAAAGACAGGTACAGAAACCTGTGATATGTTTCTTTTGTCTCCCTTTCCCCCAATTTTGAGGTTTTCTTGAAAATGATAAGCACCTACCATCGTGTTTACTGCCCCTGTGTTTTCAAACCCCTGTGGTTACATCATTCTGAAAGAAACCCAGAAGAGTGATTTTTTTTAACTCCATTAAAATTTCACTATTGTATTCTCATTTTGGTCTATTAGACTTCCAAATCACTATAAACTGGGACTCTACACTTTTTTCCCCCTAAGCATTCCTCCAAGCTAACCTAACATGCAAAGGAGACTCATGGACTAAGATGACTCAAAAATTAACAATCAGCTAATCATAAAATTGGGCCAGTGTGTCTAGTGTTCTTACTGGGTTTTCATAGAAGTAAATGGCGCCATGGGTTCTAGCTCGGGCCTTGTTTCTGCAGATTGACCTGTGTTTCCATGGCTCTCTGCTCAACTCAGAGGCAAAGGTGAAAAGCAGAGCCACTTGCAGTCTAGAAATGCGGTGGAATGGGGAAGCACCAGATGAAGCTTTAGATAACCTTAATTAGAAGTTATTCTTGCCATTTGCTATAAAACACACATGCATTTTCATGTCTTGGTGTCTATGCACTGGAAGAAATAAGGCTTTGGTTGGGCAAGAGCCTTGAGTCTTTTTTTTCAGTTTGACTAGAACAGAAAAATAAATCCCACATAGTTCCTTTCTCTTACACAATTTACAGACATTACAACTTACAAGGATTTTAATTTTGTGCAAACTAATTTTAAAATTCTCCAAGGTAAGGGGTCATGGCTACTATTTTTTTTTAAAGGATTTGCATCTGAAGCCAATTTACTCATTTCTTGCACCTTGTATGGCACTTTCACAAAGTTAGCAACTGAATGAGCAACAAGGCCTATCGATTTCTCTGCTAGGACTGACAGTATACCCTCAACAGAGATTAAAGCCAAATTGGGTCACGTGGGAAAAACAAAGCCTTGTGATGCTTTCCCCCACTCATCCTGTTACTGTCTCTTTGAACTGAAGGCAAAGTATTTCCAAAGCAATGTGAAAAGCTTCACAAGTGTGAATGACCAGGCCCAAAGGAAGATGCTGATAAACCAACATGGAGACATACTTTGATTTCCATTTGTAATGTAATTGACCCACATCACCTGTCTGTGAGCATAGCAATAGCTACCGTTTAGGAGGTGAAAAAGTACTGTATGATATCTGGACTTCCCATGTGGTGTCTCGGGAGTTTGGAATGGGGGTATCTGTAGGTGGATTTTTCTGTCCTGTCTGCCAGCTCCCAAATAACCACATGGAGACTTCTTATTAATTATGAAAGCTTGGCTGATAGTTTAGGCTTGTTTTTTAAACTAGTTCTTATAACTTAAATTAACCCATATCTTTTCATCTACATCCTTTTACATGGCTCAGTTACCTTTACTTTGTAAAGCCCATTCTGTTTCCTCTCCATTTCACTTGTGATTCTGCCCTTCTTCTTCCCAGAGTTCTCTCTGTCTGGCTCTCCTGCCCAGCTAATGGCCATTTAGCTTTTTATTAAACCAATCAGATGGCGCCTTGGCAAAGACACATCTTTACAGTGTACAAAAAGATTATTCCACAGCATTTCCCCCTTTTTGTCTAAATATAAAGGAAAGGACTTAACTTTAAGACAGTAAAACTATATATAATAAGAACAATTATCAGGTAAGAATTACATTTATAATGTCCAGTCCATTTGTATTTGGCATATTTGTAGAAAATACTCTATTATTTATTCTATCTTGATGAGTCCAAAGCTCTTTACCTAATTTACCTTCTATCATAACTGAGGAAAACTATAACTATGATTATCTAGTCTTCAATTCCATCAAAGACACCAGAAGGATATAATATCACCTGAGTCAACAGGAAGGTCAGTGCAAGCCACTTTCAAACCTATAGAAATAACAGACATCTGGCTGCCTGGACAGTCATCCAAGGTTCCTCTGCAACACTGGGGCATCCAATCTTCAGCCTACAGGCCTATAATATCTGACAGACTTTTCTGTGAAGTAGGAACTTTTGAAGGATTGTCCTACCCTGTCTTGGCAAAGTTTAGCAGTCACCTCCTTTTGTGTCCTGTTGGTCCAGTTTGGACAGCATACTGTCAGTAGTTGAGGCAAGGGCAGTTTTTTTTACCCAAATGGCTAGCTTTTGCCACAAAGAAAGCAAACTCCATATGGAGGTTCTTCAATGCCCATCATCCTTTTTGAAGTAAATTGGTGCTGCCAGGAGCAGATGTGTCTCACTGTCATGAAAAGCCTTATGTTATTAAAACATTTTAAATGCCATATTCTTCAGGTCTTTGAGGTCTTTGAAAATTACCTATATATCTAAAATATATCTCTGTATGACCTTGAAAACACACCTAACATGACAATGAGTTTGATAGTTACAGATGACTACTAACCTGTATTATCCTAAATAGCTTTCAAAGATTAAAACTTCACATAATCTTTTTAAATGAGATGTACCTCAAACAAGAATAGAAACATATATACAATACAACAAAAATAACCTTAAATTTGTGTCAATATACCAAAATCTATATCAATGTAAAATATTTGGGACTAGTGGTTGTTTAAAAGTAGACTCAACAATCCACCCTTTTATCTCATCATTTCTATATTATATCTCTTTTTTTCCTTCAGAAAGAGATCCTTGAGTAGAACTCCTTTGTTTAGCTTTTTTCCAAACGTGACTAATAACAACTTGTAACCAAACCCCCCAAAGGATGACAAATATCTATAACCCATCAAATAACCAAAATCCCACACCTCTTGGGAATGTGAGCATCATGCTCTCTAGATTGCTTCCTGTTGTCTGGGGGCATTGGAATCTTAGGAGACCCTTGGAAAATTGGGATAATGGTCAAGTCTTGGTAGAGTTAGCTGTATTATTTGTTGTCCAGTCCCTGTGTAATAGGAAAGTGTAGAGCTTATCTGAAGTCCTGGCTGGAGGAGTCTGTGAGGCTGGATCATCTTAGTCAGCAGCCTTGAAGCTGTTCAGGGTGCAGAACTCTGAGGAACCTGCAATAGAGGCACTCTGAGAGGCTGGATCATCTGGGCCACCCATTTTCATTGGTATCTGGTCTCCTTGCTCTGAAAACACATAAGCTTTCAAAGGTAACACACATATCTGCATTAACACAAGTATAGATTGTGTGTTGTACATAAGTCAGCATGATTTTTGTTTTATGTTTGAGCAGGTAAAATATACATCACCTGTCTTGTAGTTTTTCTAGGTTTATTTCTTTATGTCTGTAGCCAGGATTCTTAGGAGGTCTCGCTACCGATCAAACCTGATCCTCTTTAGCCTGGATGAATCCACAGCCTTTTGTTTTCTGTGGAAACAAAAGCACAACCTCTTCTACAATGCAACATATTATTTGACTTTCATTTTGAAGTTAAGACATTTTAAAAATATATAGGTTGGTTTAATTTAGCAGTTTCCATAATCTAGTGTCTCTCAGTAGCTATCATTTGTTCATCAGCATTCAAAAAATTTAACGATAACACAATAGCATACACGATCCAGACTCCCTGTATATTTTCCATCTCTATATGGCTTATTTTTTCACTTTACTCTTTCTTTAAAGACCTTATTATTTTTAAACTATTTTTCTATGACTGTCTATACCCCTTTTTTTCTTTCTTAAGCCTATGCACATTTTGAAACACACTATAACCTGTTTAGAAGTGTTTTCCATCTGAACCTGCTTTACTGTGTATCTGCAACCTTCTCCGTCTGCATGAGCAAAACCTTAAACCCACCATTCGACTTAGCTCATGGCACACTGGTGGGTCAAGCAGGCAGACAGCTGCCTGGAGCCTGTCTCTGTACCATGGCCGGTATGAGAGACATGAGACTAGGAAGCTGCGTTGGCTCCATTTTTGTGTGTTTAGATCCCTTTTTTAAGCACATAGAGACTTCTTATTAATTATGAAAGCTTGGCTGATAGCTTAGGCTTGCTTTTCACTAGTTCTTATAACTTAAATTAACACATTTTTAAAATCTATGTCCTTTTATGTTGCTCAGTTACCTTTACTTTTTAAAGTCCATGCTGCTTCCTCTCTATTTGGCTGGTGACTCTTCTTCCCAGGGTTCTCTCTGTCTGGCTCTCCTGCTTATATTCCCTGCCTAGCTAATGGCCATTTAGCTTTTCATTAAACCAACCAGAAGGCACCTTGGCAAAGACACATTTTCACAGTGTTCAAAAAGATTATTCCACAATAGGTATCACAGTGTTCTTGTCTATTTATAGACAAAGCTGACATGGAAGAGGGAAGTGAGACCACTGGCCAATTGTATTAAAGTTGGCAAAGGGCAGCAGAGTGTATTTCTTGGCTGAATTCAAGGATGGGAAAAGAAGGTGCACTCACAAACTCAAGTCTCTTCACTGCCATGTTTCCTTGACTAAAAAAAAAGAAAAAAAAATCCCCAAATCAGAGTAATCTAATGAGGAATGGGAAAGGGGATGGGAGTGAGGACAGAAATTCCTTCATCTCTGGGCCACACTGTTTTGGCCAGTGAGTACCATATACTTCAAGAATTAACTCACTTCTCTGGTGGATGGGCCTAATATATGCTTGACTTGTTTGGAATTGCTTCAAGTTAGATCCCATGCCAACAAAAAGGTCTTTTCTCTTGCACACAAATGAGGTGAGGTATAATAATGAGGATTTCATAAGGACATAAAGTAGTGTAATTGCAAGCAATTAGGTAGGCAGACACTGACGTCTAAGCTTAGTTTGGAGAGCATTTAAAAAACACAAGTATTTCTAAAGACAGTGATCAAGTATATTTAAGAAAATATTTATTACAAGGTAGTTTAGCCTTTATACATTTATATAAATATATCAATTCAAAGAAAATGATGAATAAATTATATAGCACACTGTCTTAACTGTCAGGTTTATGATCTGCCAGCTTTGCAAATTCTTTTCTGTTAGTGTTGTCTTTTAAATAATGTATTCATTTCTTTAAAATTAACATATACTACATTTTAATTTTACATACGGTTCAATGAGTTTAAAAACATGCATAGACTCATGTAATCACCACAGAATACCTTCAATACAGCAAAGTTTTCTTCTCTTGTTACCTTTTTCAGTCAAAGCCTTTCCTCTACCCTTACCCATGTTACTCACAGATCTGTTTTCTATCCCTAACCATTTGCTTTGTTCAGAATGTCATACAAATGGAATCACATTGGGTCTTAGCCACTGATGCCACACCAACAAAATACCACAGACCATATGGCTTATAAACACTGTAAGTTCATTTCCCATAGATTCAGAGACTAGGAAGTCTAAGACAAAAGTGTGGCAGATTGAGTATGGCAGATCCCCTGCAGACAGACATCTTCTCACTGTGACTTCACATGGCAGAGCATGGGAGGTGTGCCTTCATGAAGGACACCAGTTTCATTATGAAAGATCTATGGGAGACTCCCACTGTTTGGATGTATCTAAAGTGGCTTATGCTTTCCCCACTGAAAGACATTTAGGCTATTTCCAGTTTAGGGCAATAATGAATAAGGTTGTGTTAAATATTCACATGTGTTTGTGTACAAATGTTCCAGGCTTGTGACTGCTGGGGCTCCTAGGAAGTTACACCTCAGTTGTTCTCTAGAAAACTAGTTTGTTTTCAAGGCCACCATCAACCTGTTAGCAGTCTCCATAATCCTCACCCTCGCCATTCTGATAGACATGTAGCATGATTCAATTTGCATTAATGATTGTGGCCCTTTAAAATAATTTTTTGCATTTATTTATTTTTTTTAGTGTATGTGTATATGTATGTATGTATGTGTGTGTGTGTGTATGTGTGTGTGTATGTACACATATGCACACCACAGCACACAAATGAAGGTCAGAAGATAACCTGCAGGACTGGGTTGTGCTGGTTTTCTCCTTTTACCATGTGGGGCCTGGGAACTGAACTCAGGTTGTCAGGCTCTGGGGTCAGCATCTTTTTCTGCTGAACCATTTTTTTTTCTGCCCATTCATGGATCATCTTTTCAAGAGCTTATTTGCCAACTCTCTGCTTTCTTGATGCATCTGTTTAAATATTTTGTCAATCTTTTAGGAGAATGTTTGCATCCTTGATATTGGGTTTGGGGATTTCCTTATATAGTCTGCTGTCAGATACATATTTGCTGCTGAGTTTTTCATTTTTTCAACACTATTTTCAAACTTTAGTTTTTTAATTTTAGTGGTGTTAATGGATTTTAATAGGCTATATTTCATGACATATATAAGAACTTTTGCCTATTTCAAAGTTTTCAAGATTTTTTTCTCCCAAGTTTCCTCCATGAGTTTTATAATTTTATGTCTATGATCTATTTTCAGGTTGTTTTAAAAGTTGGTTTTACTCAGTTGTGGTGGTAAACCTATGCTTTTTCACCCAGGAGGGTCTAGTGTTTGTCAGGTCAGGTAGCAAAGAAGGTCTAAGCACAAGGTCATGCATCACAGTACCAGACTTTTAAGCACATTATAAAACTATTGCCATTAAAACAGTGTGATCACCAGGTGAAGCAAATACTCCTTGGATATGGCCCACAAAATCCAAAAGCAACAAAAGCAAAACCAGAAAGTTTCTGCAAGAGCACATGAAGTAATCAGCAAATCAGGCTACAGAGCTCGGGTTTTATGGCCTCATATATTTCAGAAGTGATTTTTGTAGCTAGGTAAAAATTGTCATTTGTGTTTTCAGAGGAAGCACATAGAATCTGTTTGCCATTTTAGGTCCCGTGGGAACAACTGCTTAATCTCCATTTATTTCAGGAGTCTCTAATTTCTTCTTGCTTTTGATTTCTAGTTTAATTCTATTATTAAACTAGAAAAAAACTTTCTGTTTCAGTGGTGAAAGTTCGCTGAAATGTTCATGACCCACAATGTATTTTATTTCAGAGAATGTCTCACATGCACGTGACAGGAAGCATGCTTTGCGGGGGGGGGGGGTTTGTTGTAGGGTGGTCATGTAACACAGTGAGTGCTCATCAGGTCCATCCTGGTCCTATCTGATGCTGAGTCTGCTTGATCTCCTCATCACCAGGACAACAGCACCTATCACAAAAATTGTGGATTTTTTCCACCTTAAAAGTTATATTTCTTTTTTTTAAAAAAGAGATTTACTTACTTTTATTTTATGTGTACAAATATTTTGCCTGCTTGTGTGTATATGCATCACTTACGTGTATGCCCATGGAGTTCAGGAGAGGGCACTGGATCCCTTGGAACTGTAGTTATAGAAAATTAGCTGCCATGTGGATGCTGGGAATCAATTCCCCTGAACTCTGTCAAAGCTGTAAGTCCTCTTAACTGCAGAGCCACCTCTCTGGCCCACTTTTCTCTCCTTTTAAACTTGAATTTAAATTTTTAGTATTTTAATTAATTCTTTGAGAATTGCCTACAATACATTGTGTTTTGATCATATTCATCCCTCCCTCAGCTCCTTCAAGATCCACCCACCCATTCCATACCCTCCTAATTTGTGTCCTTAATATTACATGTATTTAAAAAAAACTATCAACTCCAATTTGTACTACTTACATATACTTGAGTGTGTGGCCATTCACAGGAGGACAATCAGCCTGCAGGAGGCTGTACCACTAAAGTAAACCAAGTCTCCTCTTGTTCTGAAGTCTATTTTGACAAATAATGAATCCACATTTCTTTGCTTCAGTGGTTGCACAAGACTGTGGCCTTTCGTTATTTGTGGAGATTTGTCTACTTACTAAAAAACTATCTGTGACTCCTAAAATAATGCCCAGGTATATGTAAATGGCGAAAGAGTTGGGTCACCTGACACAGCTCTTACTAGCTGAGGTTGAGGTCCCTAGCTTTTCATCTCTCCCACTGTTGTACCCTTCCTCATTGCTGGACTTTTGCTTGGTGACATCAGGGTCTAAATGGCCCTGAACATTCTGTTTAGATAGAGTGTGGTGTTTGCAAGCTTACGGATGCATTTTACAGGTGCTCCATTCCAGGTCTATGTAGAGTGCTGTTGTGTGAGCTCAATGTTAATGAGTAGATCACACACGTCAAACACTGTGCCTTTGAGAAAAAGCACAAATCAAGGTTATGCATTGATTAGTTGACAAAATGCCATAGAGGGTCAGAGGATGTACTGTGTTTCCCTTTAGAGCTATGGTCACATAATTTATAATTCATTGTTTGCAAGGCTTCCCATAGTTGGAATTGTCAATAATGAGAATTAACTGTAATTTTTTGTTCTTTGACTTACTGTTTTTTTTGGGGGGGGCAGGGGATGAGGATGAAGCAGAGTTTCAACACAACCCAGGCTGGTCTCAAAGTTGAGATCCTCCTGCCTCAGTCTCCCATCTGAGTGGTAGGATTAGAGGTATGCATTACCATCACTACCATGCCTGGCTTCATTTTACTTGTAATTAGCTTTTTTTCCATATTCAGTGTGGGCACAGGGAATTATTGGTTTTGTTTTAATCAGATGTACTATCTTAAAGGTGAGTTAAATCAATTACTAACTGCATAGATGTCTTTCTTCTATAATTACCACATTTTCTACTTCTCCATTATCACTTAAATTCTATTTAGTCATTTGAAAATTTGTGTTGCTATAATTTTAGCTAACCAAAACAAAGAAAATGAGCATCACCATTGTATAAAATAGATATTAACATTTTATACGTAATTTCTAGTCTTCGTCTTCATAAACACTTTCTCCTCTTAAAACAAAACTATCCTGAAATAATATTTTTTGATTGTGTTTACCCAATGTACTATTGTCAGCATTTAATGCCTCTCAGCTGTCTTCCACATATTACTTACTTAAAAGATGGAACAGAAGATTTTATTATTCTCATTTACTTCAGATGACAAATGTGAGGCTCAGAAGCCTGAGCAATTTTAGATCACAGAACCAAGACCTGAACATGGGTCTACTTTGCTTTCTCATGTAGCCTGGTTATGGAGCAGGTAGGAGATAGCAGTCACTTTGCACAATGTCTTCAATTTCTATTATTTATTTTCTCTCTCTCTCTCTCTCTCTCTCTCTCTCTCTCTCTCTCTCTCTCTCTCTCTCTGAATTTGTGTGTGGCCTCACATACACCAAGGTATTCAGTTCTCTCCCTCTACCACGTGTGCTCTGAGGATCAAATAATTCAGGTCATCAGCTTGGTGGCAAGTACTTTTAGCTGCTGAGTCATTTCACTGGCCATTACTTGACACAGTTGGTTTTCTTCAAAGGATCTTCCCTGTATTAAACACTCCTTCCAAGTTTGAACAGACAGGATATCCACTTTCAGATCTCATAGAAGACTGTCTTTGCTCACTTCCTGGATTCCTCATCTCCCCAGCTGCTGCTCTCAATAAGGGAGAGAAAATGGGTAGCCGAGACTGTCTAAGCTGTCCAACAAAGTAAACAGATTCAATCAATGTACACAGGACATTCCCATGAACCAAGAGCCACTTGCAGCTTTCCAAGACTGAGGATGAATGGCCTAGGGCTCAGTGTAATTGTCCTTACACTACAAATATGATGAAAACATTCCAGCTGCTCCATGGGATTTGCAATAGGAAGCTCTGTTGCTTGTTGTAGAAGTTTGAATTTGAGAATAGATGTATCTGGTTTTCAACAATATACTTCTGCCATCTCTGTGCTTAATGTCATTGGGGAAACTATTTAATCTTGTTTATTTTCTCATAAATAAATATCATAATATTTATTTTCCAGAGCAGTGATGAAAATAAAGTTAATGTGTCAACTATTCAAAATAGAGATGATATAGGATCAACCTAGGTGCCCATCAATGGAAGAATGGCTAAAGAAAAATGCAGTCTATACACACAGTGGATATTATCCAGTACTAAATAATGAAATCTAGTTGCTGCAGCTGGCCATCATTTAATGTGAAGTGAGCCAGACACAAAATAACAATATTGCATATTTCTGTTGTGTACAGAAGCTAAACAATGCTGATCTGAGTTGAAACAGTGACTACTAGAAGAAAGGAGTGGTAGATAAGGGAGGTGAGATAATAGACACCAAAAGAAAGACTATATTCTGGTGTTCCACAGATCTGTAATTCACAGTAACCTATTCTACATTTTATGGACATCTAGAGGAAAGGGTCCAAAAGCTCCAAACACAAGGAGAGGGAAATGCACACTGATGGAGTGTGTTGAGCCTGATTAATACACTACCAACAATGCATGCTAGTAAAACTGGGGGACAATAGACTAAATAGTATCCATTGCTGTTGTCTTGTTATTTCAGAGGGGAATGTCTAGGAGTTGGATTTTTATCAATCTTGGGGAATTACAGTTGACTCTTTCTGCAGAAGAAAACTCACTTACCTGGGTAGAGGTTATGAAACTTTAAAACAAAATGCTTCACCAAGCTGAACTGATGATAAAGCAGATGTCTGAGTGCATCTTGAGATGAATAAGTTATGAATCATGAAAAGCTGCTGTTTAAAGGCTAGCAGCTGCATGCTTGAAAGCAGATGGCCATCTTGCTGATCTGAATAATTCTGATCTTATCTAAATTTAAAAGCGGACTGTGTTTAGGTACAGAGACAAACCCGTAAGAATACTGAGCAGCAGCAGCACAGGGAGATGCTATTCCAATGAGAACACCGTACCCCACGCCTCTAATATTCATATAAAGTCACGCCAAACTTGTATATCAAGGCACTGTCCCCGCTTCGGTATCCACTGATCTGTTTGAGAACGCATTTCCCATACCTTGTGTCCTAGCTGTTCACACATTCTCAGGTAGTGTTCCTTGAACCTCATCTTTGGCACAAAGTGAATGCTCTTGGGAAGAAAAAGCCACAATATTTTTGGTGAGACAGTCACACAGCTGCTCTCTCTAGGAGTTTGAAGAGGATCAACGTTTAGAAACATTGACTTGCTACATGGTTGAGTCTTCTTCTCCAATTCCTGGTCTAGATGACCACTGGCAGCATGCTTAGAGGCTTAGCACTTTCCTTCTCAGGAAAGAGGAAAAGAGCACAAAGCAGGGAGCTCGAATTTATGGGAAAGTCTGTCATGTGCCAAACGTATTGCATGGATCTCTACAACAAGGATAACTTTAAATAAGGAGATGCCAAACCACCACTTCCTTTAACCTGTGGATGCCAGACTGTCTACATTCACAATGTTGCAGCTGATTTATTTGCTGAAATAAGTAGATGAAAGTGAAATGATTTCTCCAATTCTCTTTAAAATGTATTTTTCCCCCACAAACTTAGACAACTAGTTGTTATGTTTCTTGAGAAATAAACTCAAATTCGAGTCAGTCTTGCTTCCTGGGAGAATAGGGTGGTCTGTTTGGTATTTGGATAGGATACCTCTGTGTAACCCGCATCTTGGGTTGGATGAGAGAAGATGATATTTTTGTCTCCTTAGGATTTATTTATAACATTCTTTGGTAATCTTTGCGTTTTTCTCCTTCCTCTTCTTTTAGACTAAGTCTTATCATGTAGCCCTGGAACTTGCAATGTAGGTCAAGCTGACCTTGCACTCAGAGATCCACCATCCTTCCTCCCAAGTCCCTCCAGATGCACTCATTAAAGATGTGCATCACCGCACCAAGCCATTTCTATTTTCATTGTACATTTTCATAAATAAAATCAAATACTCACTGCAGTGTCATCGGTGAGGTTTTAATCACCCTAACCTGGAGTTTAGACTGAAATCCTGGCAGCTCAGAATATATTATTTTACCAGATGATGAAGCCATGATATAAAAGTCAATAAAGAGCAGTTATTTTACTCAAAAAAGAACTTGCATCAAAGAGGTCAGACTTTAAAGCTTCATTCACTTTGCTATTTATTTTATTCGTGCCTGGAGCCCAATGCTAGTTGCAGGCAACAGAATTGATCAAAAAAACTGAATTATAACCTCTGTTCCAACTGCCTTATTGTGGAGGCTGAAATTACTCAAGGTCAGAGAATCTGAGCTTGCTTTACCCAGCAGGACTGCGTAAGGGGATGATTTGACCATGGGTGTGGTTACCAGGTGTTTGGAAGGGTCGGCACTTGGCTTTATCTAGCAAGGGGGAGGTCTTTTGCCTTACCCCTTGGCATTGCTATAAAAAGCCCTTTTGAATAAAGTTCTGGGCTGTCAGGTATTGATCCAGGTTCTCTCAAAGCTATCCTGTGTTTCTGTCTTTCCTCTTGGCAACTAGGCCTATCATTCTATCTCATATTTTCTTATTCCTTTCTCCTCAAGAATACCCTGGGGAAAGTGGGGGAATGTCCTCCACATCTTATAAAGGGCCAGACCTGTCAGTGAAGGTCACATGCAGCTGTCCAGAAGGAAAGAAAATAGCTGCTATGGTGGGAATAGAGCTAGACTATCAGAGAGGCCCAAATCGGTGTGTGGTATTATGTGTATACATCAGCATGCCTTTTGATAATTTCACTATTTATTCGGTAAACTGCTTATCTTCTGTGAATCCTACAGTCTACAAGGCAGTGGATAGTGGAATATTAATATAAAGGACATTAACAATTAGAATTCCGTGTTTGAAGGTAAAAAGGTAAAGGGAGATCAAGGGAAGAATGGCTTAATTTTATTGAGTGACAACTGACTTGCCTTGGGCCCAGTTCCCTTTGAGAGGGTAGTTCTGGAAGAATGGGAAGAGATGTGAGATCCAGAAAATTCTCTTCTCTTCTGTGGCCTTTTATCACAGCTGGGCATCATTTATGAATGCTGGCGTGGGGGATGGAAAGATGGAGGACGATGGCAAAGAGTCCTTTTCCATTATGTCTGTGTAGGTACATAGATGTGCCCTATGAAGAATTGTACTATGTTTGAATAAGGGATATTAGAGATTGAATCTAGGGCTTTGTGCATGCAAGAAAAGGGCACTTTACCAGTGAGACACAACCCAGCCCCAAGAAATGGTCACTGACACCTTTGAATGGCCATAAAGACATCCTCAAGAAGGAGATAAGTCTTGGAGAGCAGGAGAGGCTCTCTAGTTGGAGCAGGCATGTTTGATCTGCCTCCTCGTTCTGGCCCTGATAGAGGTCATTTTCCTTCAATGATAATTGCTACTACCAGGGCAGGACAAAAGCACCCTATGCTCCCTTTAAAGAGGCACCTTTAAAGGCAGATACAGCTTTCCCTTTGTCTCTCTAAGCAAAGCTGAGGTGTGCTTTCACCAAAAAGTAGGAGAAAAAAACCAAGAGACATAGCATAAAATATCTTAAGGGTGTCTGTGGGAGGACGACCCAGTGAGCAAAGTTATTACATTATACACACAAGGACCTGGGTTTGAACCTTAGAACTCATGTCAAAAAGTCAGATATAGCGGCACATGTTTGTGATACCAGTGCTGAGGAGGTAGAGACAGAAGGAGCCCGTGGGCTCTTTGCCTCATCTAACCAGTAACCTCTAGGTCAGTGTAAGAACCTGTGTCTAACTAGATGAATCCTCTTCCTGAGGATGATACTAGAGATTGTCCTCTATCTCTACATATGACATGTGACTCCACCTACCCACAAACGCTCACAAACACCTGTTCTCTCTCTCTCTCTCTCTCTCTCTCTCTCTCTCTCTCTCTCTCT
>CABHPR010151925.1:0-22656 GCA_902168415.1 Peromyscus melanophrys | reverse complement strand
ACACACACACACACACACACACACACACACACACACACACACACCACCTTTGAAAAGGTCAGGAGTTTGATTAAATCACAGGTAATTGATCTCTTAGTCCATGTCCAGTTTACCCAGTCACTATCTGTGCTGTGGCTCAGGGTTTTCTGGGCTAACAACTCATTCAAATTACCTGAGAATCTGATTCCAACACAGGTCTGTAAAACAAAAATCCCAGGGGTGTGCCCTAAGTGTGAGCATTTCTAATGGCTCTCTAGGCAACGGGCTGTACAATGGAGAGGTATCAAAGGGCAGCACAGTGGGCAGAGAGCTTCAGGACTTCTCACCATCCTGTTTCTTGTAAAGCTCCACCTGGCACCTATTGGATGTGTGCATGATGCTCATCTTTCTGTCTTACCATTCAAGTAAAAACTAAGAGATGGCTTGTACCAAGGCTCTGTCCCAGCTAGAGAAAAACTCTGTGTGGTTGCTCTAAGGATTGTCACACTTTAGACACCAGGGATGGTCTTGTCCCTCCTACTTATGATGAAATTTCCAATTTGTGATTATTAAAACATTCATACAACCAGAATCACACATCAAGGAGCAGGAGAGTGGGCATGGCCTTCTCTAGCTGCATCCTAGGCTTAGAGATAAACCTGTGTCGCAGTTAGGGTTTCTATTGCTATGAAGAGACACCATGAGCATGGCAACTCTAACAAGAGAAAGCATTTAATTAGGGCTTGTTTACAGTTTCAGTGGTTTAGTCCATTATCATCATGGTGGGAAGCATGACATCAGACAGTCAGACACGGCACTGGGGATATAGCTGAGAATTTTACATCTCGATCTGCAGAAAAAGAGAAAGACACTGAGCCTGACTTGGACTTTTGAAACGCAAAGCCCACCCCCAGTGACATATTTCCTCCAACAAGGCCACACCTCCCAATCCTTCATAAGTAGTACCACTCCTGATGACTAAGCATTTTAATATATGAGCCTATGGGAGACATTCTTATTCAAATTATCATGACCTGAGCTAGCACAGTTCTTCACAAAGATACAGAATGCAGGAGCACAGAGCCACTTGAGGGGGAGCCACTGATTTGTACTAAGGATCTTGGGACCGGTAGTCTCTTGGTTGGCCCTTTGATCACAGAGTTGACTCTGAGACAGAATCGAAGTTGGTGAAGGAATCAGGCTGCATGCATGACAGCTCCACTCAGGGACAGACGGTCCAGTACCCCCGAGCAGTGTTTGGTATCTTTTTTCAGTCAGTAAACTGGAACAGATGGAGAAATAGGGATAGTTACCTTGGTTTCATATTTCAGAATAGCGTATTATTGCAAATTTCAAATACAGAAGGACAGAACTGAGGTAAGTAGATTATTGGATAAGTTTTCCTTCAGGTCCAAGGCTTAAATTTTTATTATATGACCTAACTTAGAAGCAATTTATATACTAAAATTAAATCAGCATGTTTATTGTTTATAGAGTATATAATGCATCCCTTTGAAAATAAATATTAATGTTATCACATATGCTAGGTGTCTCACTTTGTTTTGAGAATCCAGGAATTGCATGGATCAAAGGCTTTTATGATTCTGTGAAGGGTGATACACACACACACACACACACACACACACACACACACACACACGAGATAGATAGGTAGATAGATAGATAGATGATAGATAGATAGATAGATAGATAGATAGATAGATAGATAGATAGACAGAAATAAGCTATCTAAAATGCAAGCTACAATATCTTAAAATCTAAAATATTATACAGAGTCTTCATACCTTTAAACATACAACTCAGGGTTAGTTAGTATATGGAGTAAGGCTTTGAATCGGGAATTTTGGTTTAACACAATTTTTCTACTTACTTGCCATTTGACTTGAGGGAAGTCACTTAGTCTTTCTGAACCTCAGATGGCTGAGTTACAGAATTGATAATAATCTTTCTTATTAATAGAGTTTCAATCATGATTTAAAGAGAAACATTTAAAATAATGGACCATACATCACATAGAAAATTGAATTATAATTGCTTTTAGGTTATTAACCTCAATCAGAGACTCAGCTTGCGTAATTGATCAAAAAATCCCTATACTATTCTCAGGTATTGATGTCAGCTCCTATGGGTTTCACAGGCCGGCCTTGAACTCACAATCCCCTAGCCTCAGCCTTCCAGGCAGTAAGAACACAAGCATACACCATCATGAGCAACTGGATGCTGCTTCTGTTAAAAACCAATTCCCATTTTTATGTTCTTGTTTGATTTTTGTGCAGATTTTATTACTCACTCATCACTTTTCATGATTACCTGTTTGTCTTTCTCTTAAAAGAACTATAGTGCACCCTCCTCCACCCATACACCATTTTGAAGTGGCAACATCTGGGACCCACCAAACTTTCAGGAATCCATCCCAAGTGACAGCCTTTGTGCAATTTAGACGATGCCACCATTTTCTTCCATGGTGACTCTTTCACTTCTTGGCAGGATCCCATGTTCAGTCTGAAGATGTCCCCCGGAGAGGGTCTTATAGAGGCTTAGAAGAGAAGTGAGTCAGGCTTCCTAGAAATTGCTGCTCCCAGCAGTAAAGTTTTAATTTCTTGTATTCTTGCTAAGTATACATGGGAGAGTCTAAGCAACAAGTTCTTTTCTGATGGTGGGTTTCTGTTTCCTTTTTCTGATAATGTTGTCAGCCATCTTAGCCTTTGGTAGTATGATTTCTTGCGGGGAAAACACATGTGACTACATTAAAAACTACGTAAAAGACATCATTTGTATTAATTGATTTAAATGGTTAGATGAAGTATGCTGATAATCATCATAAGGACTCATCATTTCTTCAGTAAGTGCTTGATAAGTGAAGACGTAAGAGTCTCTAACAATCCAGGGAGTAGATTCTTTTTTTTTTTTCAGCATGTTTATTTTTTATTTATTTTTTTACTAGTTCTTACAACTTAAATTACTCCCCCTTTCCTCCCCCTTCCAATGTCATTTATTGAAGGAGGGAGGAGGCCTTAAATACAGGCTTACAGCACAATGGGAGAACCCCAGAGGGCAGAAGTTCGCTACAGAGGTTTTACAATCTTGCATCTAAGCTGTTAACGCCAGGGAGTAGATTCTTGATCTCAGGCTCATGTGTGAAATGGGGATGAAGTGCAAGTAGCTTTGCACTAGTTACCTGCTTCTGCAGAACAAAGCACCATGGAGCTCAGTGGCTAAGGGCTCCATTCACCCTGGTCACAAGCCTTTGATTTGGAGGTTGGACTTTGCAGAGAGCTCAGCTCTGCCCTGATTGCCATAGCCAGGAAGACTTTGATGTCAGAGGTTTGATCAAAGATTCATTTACTTGATGACTCATGATTGACATTGCCTGTCAGGTAAAAACTTAGCTGATTGCAACCCCTTTATGCTACTTGCGTTATGGCCTGGAACTCTTGCATGATGGCTGCAGCCAAGGGGGAAAGCCCATATGTCACCCTTTTATAATATACCTTTGGAAGTCCTGTCCTACTACATTGTATTAATTGAGGCAAATTCGAGGAGATGATAGGACAGTAACTCCACACTGAGAGATGGCAAAGTTTGAAAGACTATGGGACAGAAGAGATGTGTTGCTCTGGTAAACTTTTTGCAGAAGAGAATCTCATATGTACTTAATATAGCTTTAATGAATATCAAATGAGCCAATATATACACACTATAGTTCATGCATTGCAATTGGTAACTATGAATGTGCTGTGGTTACTGCTTATGTAAATGTGCTAGGCTACTGTGAGTCTCTCTGATTAGTGGAAACTCATACTGTAAAATTGGCAGTTCAGGCAGAGGAAATTCAAGCCCGAGGGTTAACTTGTTCAGTCACCCAGAAGGAACTGAGGCCAAGAGACCAAAGTTGTGAGCGCTTATCACAGATCAGACTATGGAACGTGGAGCTGCCGAGTTGGCAGTCACAGAAGAGATCTCTGAATAGTAGATGAAAGTAAGTGAAGAAAGCCAAGTGTTCATGAGCCGTGGATCCTGACTTCAAAATAGCCCTGAGCCTAAAGAAATAGGTCATCCCTTTATTCCAGAGTGTACTTGTGCTCAGCTCTAAAGGTTTTTTGCACTATTTTGTGAATTAATCTGATTAATGAGCTTCCACAAAGATCACGAATACCACATAACATATAATAGGCATTTTTTTTTAAAAAAAACAAGAGTACTTTTGAGTATTAAAAATATTCCAATTGATGGTATAGAAGGCATGCACAGGGTTACAGTTACTAAACCTTTAGGCCAGCACACATACATTCAGTTATTATCATTACAATAACTAGGTAAGCAGAGCCTAGAATGGGGGTGGCTGACACAAAAAGGTTTTGCTGCATTAGTACTCATTTCGTCCCTAGAGAATAGTGAATGTGACTTATTATTAAACTTTGCCATTTTGCTCTGAAATATGTTACCTAAAAATGGATTTAAAAAATTAATTTATAAAGGCTTTCTAACATAACTGCTATATTCAGAGAGGCCTCTGAGGGGACGGGAGTGTCACATGAGTTGATGGTGGCCATGTGATGGTGATCCATGTGAAGGATCTGCATTACGGGATAACCTTCGGGTTACTGCAGGTTATTCCTCAGTGAAAATGGCTTCCTGGAGCTGAGCTGTGGAGTGCTCCTTGGGGGAGAGGGTACTGGCTGGCAAGGAATGTCTGTTATGGTCTCAGGTGGAGGAGTTGGCTTTACATTTGTGTTGTGTCCTTGCTGTTTTGGTGAACTTTGCTCACACCTCTTGTGGTGGTTACTTGGACATGGTAACTTGTCTAGACCGTGGTATCAGTAATTTGGTTAAACACTGGTCTAGATGTTTCTGGGGAGGTAATTTTTAGATATGACTAACGTTTGAATCATTATATTTGGGTAAAGCAGCTTATTCTCTGTGATGTGGTTGGATCTCATACAATCAGTGGACAGACTTATGAGAAAAGACTGAGGTTTGCCGAAGGTGAAGTAATTCTCAAGACTGAAACATGGGAATTGCACCACTTTCCCCAGAAGCTGCCCTAATGAACTTGTGTTCAAGATGGCGACATCAGCCTTTCCTGTGTCTCCAATCTGCTGAATTTCCTTGCACACTTTAGCTTCTCAGCTTCCAACATCACAGGAGCTAAGTCCATACAAGAAATCTCTCTTGTTTGGTGAATTTTAACCAATCTACCTCCTTTAAGAGTGATGGAAAACCAACAGTGTACTGGGTGGTTTTGTGTGTCAACTTGACACAAGCTATAATAGAGTTATCAGAAGAAGGAGCCTCAGCTGGGGAAATGCCTCCTTGAGATCCAGCTGTAAGGCATTTTCTCATTTAGTGATCAATGGGGGAGGGTCCAGCCCACGGTGGGTGGTGCCATCCCTGGGCTGGTGGTCCTAGGTTCTATAAGAAAGCAGGCTGAGCAAGCCATGAGAAACAAGTCAGTAAGCAGCTCCCCATCCATGGCCTCTGCATCATCTCCTGCCTCTGGGTTCCTGCCCTGTTTGAGTTCCTGTCCTGACTCCCTTCAGTGATGAACAGCAATGCTGAAGTGTAAGCCAGATAAACCCTTTCCTCCCCGACTTACTTTTTTGGTCATGGTGTTTCTTCACAGCAATATAAACCCTAAGACACACAGACTCCAGGATAAAGTCACGTGTTAAGCAGTGTATACTCCAGAGACAGTGGTGCTGGGTGCCAGTGGTGTTGGGGAAGAATGTGCATGAGCTCTGGATTTCGGTCACTTGAATTTGAACCCAAATCTGAGACTTCTCAGTTGAGTACTCTTTGACATGTTATCTAATCTTTACGAGCTGTAGTTTTCTTTATCTGTAATGCAAGGCTGCAGTTCTCATCTTCTGGCAGGTATATACTTACAGTACTCAGTCAATGGTGGCTCCTTCAGAGAGATGGCATCAGGCACTGGTTAACCCTCTCCATGCTCCTCCCTTCCTCTGTTCCTTGTTTCTCTCCTTCCCTTCCTGTGTCGGCTTGGGTGGCTTCAAACGCACCATGTAGCCCAGGCAGGCCTTGAGCTCTAGGTCTCCTTCAAGTGAGCCTTTTCTCTTTACCTCACTCTACCCTGCTTACGGGACTATTCATTCCTGATAAATAAAAATACACCCTTTCACATTTTAAATTAAAATTTTTTGGCAGAAGGCTTAGGACTAAGCCAATGAAAAAATATGGATAGTAACCAGAACACAGGGAAAGTTGTGCTCATATGTAGCCTTGGAGACACAGTAGAAGAATGACGGTTTCTTCCTCAGTCAGTTCCTGCATGCGCTGTCTTTCTGCCTGCATGAAGGGAAGACAGCATTGATTCATATCATTTAGAGGAACCCATGGGACCATTCATGAAAAGTGCTTAGTGGTGCCAGGGTCATAGTAAGAGTTTAGCATAGGTTACCTAAGAATAGTAGCCAGCAGCAACTACAGGATTTTATTGCAAAGATTGGACCCAGATCCAAAGTGAAAAAGGGACAACAACAGCAAAAACAGGAGAGATGGGCAAATAAACATGGTCTATTCTGCTATCAACTGCACTGAAGCAGTTTTCATTAGAGATCAGTAAAAATCAAAATCTTAGGGTCTGGTTAGGACAGTATCACAAGACTCCTATATGGCTATACGGTTCTTACCATGCGCACTTCCATTTGGTGATAGATGAGAATCTGTCCCACCAAACACTGCCTCTGCTAAAACTCAATTGTTTCAAGCTTCTGGCAGGATGATGCTGCCTGGTATTTCTGCACAGTTGGTAGCACTGGTGTGGCAGATGCAGATGCTTGCCGAGCCAACAGCACCTCCCCCCTCGTCACGTTGAAGGGGAAAGGTTTTCATTCTGAGTTTTCCTCTAGTATCTAGCCTTTACCCATGAGACTCAGGCAGAAGCTTGGTAGTCGCTTACACTGATGGTTTCATTCCCATTACCCGGGACTGGCTCAACTCTGGTCATATGACCTCAGAGACGTGAGAAGAAACCTGCTGGTTGGGATGCACAGTGGGAAGCATGCCCACTTCATTATTCCACCTAGAGCTATAGATTTAATGATTCGAAGACGTATCCACTTTGTTCTGTTCCTTTCCTTTGCTCATTTGAGCATTCATCCTTCCCACATACAGAATAGCAGGCTTTCCAACCTGCTCCATTTGCCATCTGTACATTTCGGTGCTATCAACTTACAGCTTTACTTACTCTACATTTAAAACATTTTACTACAAGTAGCAAGAGATTCTGCATGACATCTGTGTCTCAATCTCTTTTTGACATGATAAAAGGAGTTGCTCTTTGGTAATTTGCATGTCTATGCATGTTTGCATGGTGCATTGCTAGTTTTGGTCACCTAAGCCAAGTGTGGGCAGTGTTTTACAGATGGTGAAAACACTTAGGAGATGGGATTTCAGGAGCTGAACATGTTTAAAGTAGGACCTTCACTGATTCAGGAGGAAGCAGATGCTCACAGGTTTCAGTGAATGCCAGCTTGCAGTGTCTGAAGACACTAACTGTGATCAACATTTTGTGACCTTAAATTGTCATCTACCAACTTCTCTTTAGATGTGTGTGTGTGTGTGTGTGTGTGTGTGTGTGTGTGTGTGTGTGTGTTAATTAAAAAGGAGTTAGTACTTGGTACTTAACTACACAGCTGGCATGGCTCCCTCTCATACTATGTTTATCTTTCCCTACTACTGTGGGAGCTTTGGAGTTGCTGCTACACAGACTGTACCATACTCCATCTATGAGTAGAGCATCAGCAGAGCTGCTGGACCATTTCTCCCATTGAGACTAGCTCCCAATAAAAGTCTTGCATGGCATCTCCCCAGGATAAGCAAAGCACGCAGGTGGAAACATTTTAATAGGATGTTTTCAATTCACCTTTGTTTCAACCAGCTTGTTTGTGAAAAACAAACTCTCATCTCAACAGGATACGGTTTATTCTGAATCCAAATATGAGAGACCATGACTGGGGAACATTCATGTATGCTCAAGCCATGCCCAGTAAGACAGAGTACTTCCTGTTGCCTGCCTGTCAAGATGTAGGACTCTCAACTCCAGCACCATGTCTGCCTGCAGGCCACCATGTTGCACCGTGAGGATAACGGACTAAGCCTCTGGGAATGTAAACCACCCCAATTAAATGCTTTTCCTTTATAAGTGTTGCTGTGGTCCTGGTGTCTTTTCATAGCAATAGAAACCCTAACTAAGACAATGTTTGTGAGGGAAAGTAGTCTGTAGTTTTATTTATTATGTCCTTATTCAGTTTTGGCCCTGGGGTAATGCTGGCTTTGTAGAACGAGCTGGGTCATGTTCTTTCTATTTCTGTTGTGTGGAACAGTTTGAGGAGTGTCTGCGTTAGTGCCATTTGTAAAGGCTGAGTGTCCTGCCACCTGTTCTATTTTGGCTTGTGAGTGTCTGGCACTCCTGCTTTCCGCAGCTGCCTCTCAGGGAGGTCTGTCACCCTGGGGTTGTGGCAGGTTAAATTCTGGCTCGCTGATTTGTACTTGTTTCCAATTATCAGGCTCCCAAGGAAGCTCCATTTGACAGAATACAACCCTTTTCAAGATGGTGCCCAGGAGTCACAAAATGGGATCTCTCCACTGCAGACCAGCCCTCTGGAGGAATCATACTAGCTTACCCAATCAATCTATGACTGTACAGGAGGCTTGTGAGGGCTGGAGCTGTCCTGAGGGTCACTTTTTAGCAGCGCTGTCTGGAATACCTTTGGAATGGGGCCTCTATGTCCCTTTCCTCTCTTTGGCTTCTTTTTAGTGAGACGTCCATGTGTTTTTTTGTTTTTGTTTTTGTTTGTTTGTTTTGAGACAGGGTTTCTCTGTGTAGCTTTGCAACCTTCCCTGGAACTCACACTGTAGCCCAGGCTGGCCTCGAACTCACAAAGATCTGCCTGCCTCTGCCTCCCAAGTGCTGAGATTAAAGGCATGCGCCACCACCGCCTGGCCCGACGTCCATGTTTTTATCTGCACTTTTCTTCAGGTGTCCTGTGATCATCATTGTGAGTTTCTGAAGTTCCTATCCTTCCACTTTGTAACAGAGTCTATTGTTTCTTGTCCTGACACTTCTCCGTCACTGGCCACTTGGAGGCAGCTTCTGTTTTGCGCTCTTACCTGAAACTCCACTGGGATGGAGTTCTGCTTTGATTTATGTTTATGTTACACTTGGGTGGTGTAACTATTATTAACTTTGCTACCATGGATTGGTTATAACGCAGGTGCCATAAATTCTTCAAATGTCTGCTAAGCTAAATCTCTTCAACCATAGGTTTCCCCATGACAATTAAGGACTAAATTGAGGTTATCTTAAGTCACTGAGAGATGCTATCTGTATCCCTGGAGGGGACTCGAACTTCTGATCCTTTCTAATTATAGGCAACCCCCCCCCACCATCCTGAACCCTATAGAAAACAGCTGAGTTAATTGGGTTCCATATAATGAATAAATTAACATACTTTTACTTGTTTTTTGAAGTTTTTTTGCATAAAAATTGTACTTTTAAATGCAAAATTACCATATATGTATAACACAATCATGCCTCTAAATTGTGTTAACCATACCTCAAATTCTGAGAAATTAAATGCTTACTCTTCTATTTGGTTGAATTCTGGCCTGTTAAGGGAAAAGAACTTTGTAAAAAGTTCAGGTCCTAGTGAGTATGCTTCTCATCTTTTATCATCTTGCTGCGCATTAATTTACCTACAGCCTGAGAGTGCATGATTTTACACAAATTCATTTCTATATGCATTTTATCTTCAGATGTGAGTTTTTTCAACCGTGGATTTGTTCATTTTACTCTAGATTTTCTGCACACGGTTAGAGTGTCCAGTCCACAAGCAGCTTCATCGTTTGCTTACCACATATCCTCACACATGTACTGGTCTTTTTCCTTCATCGGATGTTAGCATTGTACCCTTTCCTTAGTCTTCTAAAAAGGCATAATTGTTGTACTAATGGATTTTAAAAATAAACTGTCCGGTGCATTATGTGATTCAAATAACTATACCAGATGGATCCCAAAGACATTGAGTCAGATTTTTCAGTCTCTGAACACTCATATTGATCATGTTCTCTGCCAGCATTTCCTTTCCTCACTTGAAAGTCCCTGTGTTGAATCACCTGTTCCTGCTTCACAATGCTGGGAAGTGGGTCCTCTCATTTTTCTACTCTTCTGAAACTTAATTAACTCTGATTGCTGCTTGTTTTATACAGGTTCACGCATCCCAGAAAAGTAAGACTTTATAGAATTGGTCTTTAAAGTGTTTCTTTTCATCTTTACCCTTTCATATATGTGTATATTGTATACTGAGCATATTCCTCTCATAACCCCTGTCTTCCCTTTTCTCAATCTTCCTTCCTTCCGTTAGTATCTTTTGATTCCCTAATTAATTGTTGAAATCTTTCTTCTGCATATTTGCTCTGAATTCTCTGTGGGTTGAAAACATTGTCTTGTTGGCAGCCGTCTAACAACCTCTTGTAATACTTGATTAGAGTTAATAGCAATGAATTAAAATGGCTTTTTAGGAGTAAGAAAATGGTTAAGCCAATTTCAGAAAGACAAGTATCATATTTTCTCTCATCTGTGATTCCTATATTTTAGAGTACACACACACACACACACACACACACACACACACACACACACACACACACACACGTGGTGATGTATTGTGTCCCCCAATATACTGTGTCTCCCAATAAAATTTACCTGAGGATTAGAGGAAAAAGCCAGCCACTATAGTAAACAAAAGTCATGCAGTGTTAGCACATGCCTTTAATCCTATCACTTGGGAGGCAGGAATCTGTCTGGATCTCTGTGAGTTCAAGGCCACACTGGGAACAGAGCCAGGCATGATGGCACACACCTTAAATTCCAACATTAGTTAACCATAGAGGTCTGGAGGTCTGTACAGACAGACAGGAAGTGACAGAGCTATGTAGGAAGAGGAAGTGATGTAGCTGGACAGAGAGAGCAAATCAGATGGCAGAACAGCAAGGCACATAGGCATGGGTAGACAGGAAGTAGCTTGCTTTTGGAAGCTATGGAGTTAGTGAAGTGGGGTTAGCTGTGGCTTTCCCTATTTCCCTGATCTCTCAGGTTTTCACCCCTCTATCTTGCTCCGTGTTTTTTTATTTAATAAGACTGTTTAGAAATTCGTACACACGCACACACACACACACACACACACACACACACACACAGTGGGGGTGCATATTCCTCATGGTATTTCTGGACTTTGGTTTCACCACAAATACAATTTTAATATTTTCCAAGTGATTAATTTCTGTCACTGATTCAAAAAACTATCATAGAAGTAGTTACAGTTCCTCTCAAAAAATTTTGTCCATGAACTGAGTGCTCTGACAAATTTACCTATAATTAAAGCAGGCAAATCTCAAAGTGATACCCCGGCTTGAGGCCTGCAAAGATGTAGATGAAGTAATCAGCATTTTGAAATGAATGGTTTCAACTTTTGCCAAGGTTAATTTTTGGTTCCTGCTTCTCAAAGCACAGTGCACATTTGGAAATTGCTGCTGAGATGCAAAAGGCAAAGCTTGCATTTTGGGTCTTGAATCACCTGCTTGGTGGTCTCCATTAATTACATAAGTAATACATACTCTGTGAGCATAAAGCTGACTATCAAATAAGAGGATACCAGGACTGAGAGAGGACTCAGCACTTAAGAGCACTGCTGCTCTGGCAGAGGCCCCTGGTTCAGTTCCCCACACTCACACAGTAGCTCCCAACTGTCTGTAACTCCAGTCCCAGGAGATCTGACACCCTCTTCTGGCCTCTGTGGGCACTAGGCGTGCATATGGTGTACAGACACAGGGAGGCAGAACACTCTACACATAAAATAAAAAATAAACCAATCATAACAACATAATGGTGTCCACAACCCTACCGTCAAAACTTGTACTAGCTGTAGACCTGTTCTGTGAATCTGTTCCGTGACTGAGACAGTGTATGCCAACAAAGATAATCAAGCTGTGGCAGTCAGCAACAGTGCGATTCTTTGGGACAATATTAAAGAAAAGCAAGGAAGTGATTGTGAGAAAATCCCAGTGATTTCTTATCTAGTGAAAAGAGAGGACAGACCTGCATGGGGACACTCCTGAAGCTTGTGATACTGGCTGGTTCTTGCATTGAATGTGGCTAAAGGTAGCAACCAGGTAACACACGATGGGAGACTCGAGGTTGGGGCATCCTGTTCTGCGAAAAATCGAGATGAGAAGAAAATTGTGAACACCATGGATTATTTCCCCCCTGATAGAACAAAAACTACAGCTCTTACGGTGCTGATACCATAAGTGCTTACATCTTTACTGACTGTTGTGTCTCGTGTAATTCACTTCTGTTTTCCAGCGTGTTTGCTAGAAATATTCAGGGCACTACGTCTGATTACAACTAGATGCGGAGAATGATTTTATTTGGGGGTAACTAATTGTCATGCTCAGAGATATTACTTCTCTCCCCCGACCCCACTCAAAGTATCTAGTTCTGAGACAAAAAGAGCTCAATGCGTTTAACTTGGAGTTTTTCTTTCCGGCAACCCAGAACTCATAGAAACACAGGGTGGAACGTGCGGCATAAGGTTTGTGGTGCTCGACTCCAGCGAACGCTTACAAAGTCAGTTTATTTTTCTTCAGCTTCATTTCTGAAATACCACCGAGGGGGAAAAAGACACAGAGCATCTGATCTTGTTCTTCGATTCCTTCTGTATTCCCAGCCAGCTGTTCTCGTCTTCTAATTAACCCCAACACAACAAAAAGAGCCAAGATTCTCATGCTTGGAGAAAAATAAAGGTACAAGAACAGCCATATACACTAGAGTTTCACCCACAGGAAATTCATGTACAGAGCAGGATTTTTGTATTCTTTTGTCCAACTTCTAGATGAAGCATTGGTGACCTGCCTTCTCTTTCCTTTGTTTTAAAAAATAGATCAAATGTTTTCACTTTTTTATGTGAATGGGTGAGAAAGTTAGTGTGTGCTCAGTCAAAGCTGGGCAGCCTCAGAAGTAAGATTTGAATTGATGGTGTCAGCTGGGTGGTGGTGGCGCACGCCTTTAATCCCAGCACTCGGGAGGCAGAGCCAGGCGGATCTCTGTGAGTTCGAGGCCAGCCTGGTCTACAAAGCGAGTTCCAGGAAAGGCGCAAAGCTACACAGTGAAACCCTGTCTCGAAAAACCAAAAAGAAAAAAAAAAAAAAAAAAAAGAATTGATGGTGTCTTGGATAAGGATTTTCTCAGGCCAGGCTGATGGTTCCAGGGCCTCAGAAGTTGACAGAATTTGGTCATCATTCACCTATGTGCTCAGAGTTCTGGGAGTTCATAGTCTTATGGAGCATGTTCTCACAGGAAATGGTTGGCAGATCGGAGCAAAACCATCTGGGAATCTCCCTAGAACCAACTGAAATGGGCCGGTGTGTTTTTATTCTGAAAGGCACCGGACTCCAAGTGGAGCGAACTGAAAACATGAACACCCAACCCCTTCGTGAGGCTTACTGAGATGCAAAAGGAGGAGGCAGAGGTGGACGGATTCTGAAGCTGCTACATCGGAGATGGGAACTTAGTGTAACAATCTCCAAACTAGACACCAGCTCCGTGGCAGAAGGCCTGAAACTGAAGGTTTTCTAACAGCCCTACTCCTGCTTGTGTTCTTCAGCTTTCCTGCAGAGGGCTGGAGCTGCTGGTGTTCAAAGCACATCTCTCAGCTTGTTTCTTCATGTACTTTAGTACACTGTGGCCAAGTGACAGAAGGGCATGGGAAGGTAAGAACGGAAGATTAATGGGAGCCCAGAGACAAGGAGAAGTCAGGGCAGAAGTGGAAAGTTACTGGGACTGTCATCCTCTGAGCCATGCTTTCTAATTGTCCACTGGAAACATAAGATTTTGGAGAAAGAAGTGAGCAAGACAGGGCAGAAGTGTTGCACTTGGGATTGGATGCACTGGAGAAGAGAGAGGAGCCATATTCAATGTTAATTACAGCCATATGAGGATGCACTCTTCGTAGAGGAGGAAACTGGCTTGATCAAGGTCTCACAGTAGGTGGTCACATGCAGGTCACACATTATGAACCAGATCTCCTGTACAATAGTGTGAAAACCACAAGGATGCCCACATCCACTGAGGTGGGAGTAAGGGCAAGGTGGTCCTGCAAGGCACTGAAAGCCAAAGACTCCATATCAGGATGCTGAGCACGCATTTCAAACTGGTAGGGCATAAGGCAGGCCACACGCTGTCTAGGGGATAGAATGCTGTGTGTCTTACTTTTCTATTGTTGTGAAGAGACACCTTGACCAAGACAATGAAAAAAGAAAGCATTTAATTTGCAGGATCACAGTTCCAGGGGATTTTAGTCTATCACTATCGTGGCAAGAAGCATGGTTGTAGGTAGGCAGGCAGGCATGGTGCTGGAGCAGCAGCTGAGAGTTTACATTCTGATTCACAAACATGAGACAGAAAATGAGCTATCTGGGACCGGTCTGAGCCTTTGAAACCTCAAAGCCCACCTACCTGCAATGACACACCTCCCCCAACAAGGTCACACCTCCTACTTCATCCCAAGCAGTTCTGTGTACCAAGCATTCTAATATATACTCTGTGTGTGTGTGTGTGTGTGTGTGTGTGTGTGTGTGTGTGTGTGTACATTCTCATTCAAACCACCACACCAAGTTTGTGCTACGAATTTCCATAGGTGGAATGCAGATTCTCCTGAATATTTTTCAAACGTATATGGGTTATCACGATCCAAATTCATCTATACATGACTGAATTCATAGCCTCTTTTCATCAGCGTGTAAGGAGAATACGTGAGATATTTTGGCATTACAAAAGGCTTATTTCCAAAGGTTTGGAGCCTGTTTGCTCAAGGAAAGAAGGAAATATTTCAGTATACACCTACCTCTACTTACTTGTATGATTTCTTCCTCCAGAGACCATGAGTGACTTGTGAGAGCTGGTTTGGTTAAAACTGTACTTCCTGATGGCTTGCTGCTTCCAGGATTCCGAATCTTTCCTTAGCAGACGATGGTGACTATAAGTGTTTTCCAGGGAGGGGCAGTACCAGAAGATGCTTTCTTTTCTTTTCTTTTTCTTTTTCTTTTTCTTTTTCTTTTTCTTTTTCTTTTTGTTTTTGGTTTTTCGAAACACGGTTTCTCTGCGTAGCTTTGCGCCTTTCCTGGAACTCACTTGGTAGTCCAGGCTGGCCTCGAACTCACAGACATCCGCCTGATTAAAGGCGCGCGCCACCACCGCCCGGCCCAAAAGATGCTTTTAAGAGTTCAATAAAAACCATTCGTGTTGCTTTTACTCACAATGATCCTTCCCACCGCCCCGGTGGGTGAGAAGGCCAGTATCTGGCTAATTTTGCCTAAGAGATCAGAATATTTTGTTAGCTACTTAAGACCTCTGGTATTGTGGTCAAGTAATTTTTTTTTTAATCTGAGGGCAAGAAGCCTCTGGATCGCCTTAGACTTCCAAACAGGACCTGTAAGTCCATTTTTAATAAATCGACTTAGTAAGCACGGTCCTGGGGACAGTTTAAGTGGGTTTGGTAAAATAAGACCACCACACCCCTGTCCCCCTGGGGATCTGGACTCTCAGCTCAGCCCTATGACCTCTGGGTCTTCGTGGCTGCGGCAACGCTAGGAGTGGCCGGCAGGGGGCAGCAGAGGCTGTGTGAGCGGAGGCGCAGGGCGGTGCTGCGGCCGGGCATCCTAGGTCCGCTCAGCTTTCTCTTCCAACTGGAGCGTGGCCACCCGGTTGGTGCTCGGCTTTTTCGGTCCCCTGGGGCCGGGCTGAACCGCGCACCCTTGGGAAGTGTCGCCCACCCTGGCAGACGCGGAGCAGGGAGGAAAGGTTTATCCCGCCCATCGTCCTGCAAGCCCCACTGCTGGACTGATTCTTGATTTCCTAGTCTGCTGGCTTGCCATTCCTAACCGCCCCCTTCTCTGGAATATTCTCTAACTCCCTGAGTTGGAAGTGATGGTGTGAAAAGGCGGACCCCCAAATCTCTGTTAACTCCATTCTGAACAGCTTTGGGGCTCTCTGGATTCAACCTACTTTTGGTTGAGTTTCTTGTTCTTCACTTGCTGGGGGGGGGGTGGGGGGGGGGAAGAGCAACATTTAACATTTCCAACATAAGATTTTCATGAACATTTGCTCTCTGCTCCAATTTCTTCCATTGCAAAATTTGTTGTCTCTCCTACTCCGTTCAAACCCCCACCTCCACCTGGTCTGACCCAGTTTTTCTCCTTTACAATGATTGCTTTCTTGTGCCCCTTTCTTCTTTCTAAGAATTCATTGGTGTTCAGAGCTGGGGAGATGGTTCAATGGAGTAAGTACGCGCTCCACATGCTTGGAGACTAGAGTTCTGACCCCCTAGATCCCACCTAAAAGCCAAACGTGATAAGTGCACAGTTGTAATGCTAGAGTGCCCACTGGGAGATTGGAGACAGGAACAAGAGAATCCCTTGAAGGGAAAGGAGTAGGAGGGACTGCTTGCCTGGGGAATGCAGTGGAGGACAATAAAATACTTCCTCAAACATCGTGAAAGGGAAGGACAGACACCCAAGGTTGTCCTCTGACCTCCACCTCCACTGGGATTTGCGCACATGAGACACCATCCCCTCCCCCTTCCTCGCCATCGTACACACAACACATTAAGAAATAAAATAAAGAATTTATTATTTTTAGAGCAATTTCAGGTTCACGACAAAATTAAAGGACACAGATTTCCCATGTGCCCTCTGTCCCTGCACATTTCCACAGTGACCACCCTCCACTCCACATAGTGGCTCATCAGCACCACACATCTACAGTCCATACATATCTTAAGGCTCTTTCCTCGTGTTGTGGACCCCTATGGGTTTGGGTGAATGTACTATGACACGTGCCTATTATGACCACAGGAGCAATTTCACTGTCTAAAACATCCTCTGTGCTCCAAATTTATATTTAGCACAGATGTCAAATCTACCTGGGAATAATTATGAGGAGTGTGAATTAGTCCAGGTTCTGTGTGGCTCAGACCCATTGATGTGTTCCTCATCAATCAGATGCTTGTGTATTTGTTGGATTGTTCCTGGACCATGCTATTCTAGACGTTTGTAAACTACGTTGTTCCTGCTTATGTTACTTTATAACTGATGTTGGTAGCTGTTAACTCAGGCCCTTCCATTCATTGTTTTTTCTCCAATTACCTTGGTCTTTTGTGCCTGGAATAATCAAATCCGATTCCTAGATTAAAACCGCTGTTTCCTTTTCAGGTTATATTGGTACTATACCGTACGGCTTCCCTAGGGCACTGCCACCTAGTAATATTGTAGACATTAAATTATGTGCTAAAATCATTTAGCGCCTCTAAAGCTAAAAGCCTTCCATGGCTCTGTTAGTGAGCCCCATGCCTACCCTGTCTTCTGGGGCCGGAAAAGACTCTGTTTGTTTTCCCTTTGGCAGGTCCAAATTCCATCTGTCTTCCCAGGCCTGCTCCCGATCCTACAGATTTCTAGTGTATGACTCTGGTCTCCTCGGGTTTCCCTAGCTATGATGTGTGGCATAGATTTGACAATCATGCTGCTTTGCCACAAACCACTCCAAGGTGTCTTGAGCCCTTCCACAGCCTGAACCATCTGGGCCGCCCTCCTTTCCTGTGTGACTCCTTCTCTCCCCCTCATGACACCCAGACACGCAGGCTTCCTCACGTCTTAGCCTCGATTTTACACATCTGGGACTTTCCACTCCGACCTGCTTGCCTGACCTCTTCTTGTGTTCTTGTTCCTAACACCTTACTTTCACAGATGGATGCCTTGTTACCACAGAGGTTTCTTGTCTGGGGATCTATTACTCACCCCAGACTAGATCAGTCACCTTTGCGGTTGATCCTTTATCACAGTGTGCGTCCCAGCTCAACTTGATAAACCTGTCCAATCACTCAATTAAAATCCAACTCTCCCATTGGAAATGAGAAAAAACGGGGCGGGGCTTATGACTGTTCTGTTCAATATTTTGACCTCCAATTCCCAAGCTAGTGTGCATTCTACAGAAAATGCTCTGTAATTATTTTGTGGGTGAATGCACACACAAACAGGAATGCTTCAGCCTGCAGGGCTCTGGGCCACTCAGTGGTGCCAGGCACAGAGGTGTTCTGTAACTATCTCTGTGGTTCTCAGACTAAGCATCTAAATATTCAGTCGTAGATGGGAGAGGGGCTCACAGGGCCCCGCCCCACAAGGGGGAACTAATGCCAGACCAGGGCTACAGGGGAGAGAAACGAATTCATTGTCTTCCGTTACCCATGCTCCCGAGGATAGCTCCACACTCCTACCAGCGCATGGGGTTAAGCCCAGATGATAACAAAGTCAAAAATAAAACCCCCCAAAAGACAAGAATGAAGGGTGGAGACTTGGTGGGAAGAGAGGGCCTTGCATGAGTTAGAGGAGGACAAAAGAGGGTGTTGGGCCAATGTCAGCAGAATGTATTAAATGTGGGTGTGAAACCATCAAAGAATACATCAATTAAAGAGTCTTTGTGATTCTTCTCATTCTGTTCTATAGGAAATTACAACAAAGAACACCATATAGTTTATGAGAGTAGCCATGTCCTGAAATAATATTCCTGGGCACTGAAGGCAGTCACTGGACCTTCTTGCTGCTCCATACCTGATTTGGTAGGTGTGGGAGCTATAATAACAGGATACTGCTTAAATACGATCAGAAGTGTCCTTCACTTGCTGATAATATATCGTATCAGGCACAAGGCCCTGGGTTTGGTCCTCAGCTCTGAAAAAAAAAAAAGACAAAGTCAAGATGGAGAGCTGGGAACAGAGTCCAGTATTAGAGCACTTGCCTGGAATGTGCAAGACCCTGGATTTGGTTATAACAAGAAATTCTGGGAAGTCCTATCAGGGTGACATGTGTTTCCAGGGAAATTGACCCCTTCTTTAGGGTTCTAAGTGTCATTAATAGAGGATTGAAGAACAGACTCAGACAAAAAAAAGCTCCAAGACAACTTTATTTAGAGTATAAAAACAACAAACAAACAAAAAACAGAAAACAACCAAGCAGGCAAGTTGTAACTTTTGGAGAAAAAGAAGAAAGAAATGCCTTTTTGCTCTCTGTACTCTCCCTCTGCGCGGACTCTCTGTCCCTGTCTCTCTGTCTCTCTCTGCGTCTCTTTGGCACTCTCTTCTCTCACTCTCTCTCCTTCTCTTAATAAAGCTCTAAAAAAAAAAACCAAAAAAAAAAACCCAAAAGCCAAAAAACAAACAATAACAACAACAAAAACCAAAAAACAAAACTGTTTTTGGAGATTCTGAAATGTTCCTTCTGATTTGGTTATGGTGTGTGGGGGAAAGCATGGATTGGTGAGGTGAGCATCCAGCTGGAAAATCAGGGCTGGAACTTGATCATTTTCAGTTCCAAAGTGGGGCAACCAGTGCAGCTTCATTAGCAGTTGGCACAGATGGGTGAGACCTAACATCTGGTCCTTCATGGAAAATTCCTGTATGCCCAGAGCTGAGAAAAGACTGTCATTACATTATTAAAGGGACCAGAATTAGTTCCCTTTCCCTGTGTCTCCTATTCTGGCCATTGATGAATGACAACATCGTCCTTATAATGTCAAGTGATCAGAAGGGAAGATGAGAAATGCCTGGCTGGTTGCCACTGGCAACATGATGTATTAGAGAGCATGCGGCGGTGGCGGGGGGGGGGGGGGGGGGGGGGGGGGGGGGCCCGCCAGAAGTGATGGGCCCCCTGCTGCCCTGATGAGAACATTTACCCCTGGCAGATTTGGTGACCCATCAGAGAATGATGAGAGCTAGAGGTGCTGTTGATGACACAGCCTCTGCCGCTCTCTCTGTGTGATGCAGGTAAAGTGACCGCCCAGATTCTGTCTCTAAACTGAATGGCAACACGACCCATATCAACCCCCCACTGCAGTAATAGCTATAGGGTGAACTTAGGTAAACAGCATTTAGGTTCCTAGAGCTAAGGACTGATGCAAATTTGTATCTTCCTATGGTTGTTAGATGCACAATTTTAGCAGTTACCTATAAAGATTGATACCAATTATTAGCTGAGAAGGATCAGCTGTATAAGGGTTCTTGATGGGGTTCTGGGGTCTGGGGGGTGGCAAGGGCAGATGACCCAGGCCAGTAAGTTTATTAACTGTACAGTTCTTTTTATAACTCTCGTGTGTGTGTGTGTGTGTGTGTGTGTGTGTGTGTGTGTGTGTGTGTGTGTGTGTGAGAGAGAGAGAGAGAGAGAGAGAGAGAGAGAGAGAGAGAGAGAGAGAGAGAGAGAGAGAGATATCAGTAAACAGCATCAGACAGCAGAATTATAGGAAGCTCAAGATATCTCAAGTTCACCTTCAGCAAGGTGAATTCTGGGATTGCAAACAGCATTTCACATCTCAGCATCTGGAACATTGGACTTCATTCAATGGGAGAAATTTCAAGTGCAAGTCCTAGACTACTGTTCCCCAGCCCCTGGTGTTAGTCCATAGCTGGTCTGCCTGGCATGACCTGGCTAGCTGAGAGGCAAAACTCCCACATCCAATCATCAGGGCCTCTGGGAAGTCTCTAATCAAGTCTAAACATCAACCATTAGCCACATGTCAATTAAATTCTTTAGAGACCTTCCTCCCACCAGGGTGGGTGAGATAGGAACTGAGGAGGAAGCTCTGTCAAGGATAGCAGGGAGTAGCAAAGCTCCTGTTGGCTTCTGGAATGCTGGACATCTACACACTAGGCCCGATGATCCCTGGAAAGCAAGACATTCTGGGTGCTCAGGCAGGGTGAGGGACTAATGAGTCTCCACAGGAAGACACTGAAGACAAATTTAGCAGTATCACATTCTTGACTTTGCATTGGGCATTTAGACTTTAAAGCTAATTAAATCGATTTGTCATCTTTTGTGGAATAGGTAAATGGTATTGAAAATGCTAGTTAGCCTAGAGGACATTTTCGTCATTAAAATACCAGGCAGTAGGCCACATAAAATGCGTAGGCGATTCATTACATTACAGCAAGTGAAATGCCTGTAAGTGGCGAGGCTTCAAGCATTTCTGTGGCTGCCTCTGCCTTCTGCCGGATTGTAGTATACATCTTCACTCTATACTCATGGGAGAGATCATGTCTCCACCAGGATTTTCTCCAACACTATGTTCCTGCAAATGAATACTTGGCTTAGTCATCAGTATACTCTGTTGGGCAAAGAACACATGTTCTGCCCACATTGCAAGGGCCCGAGTGATTTCTTCTTTCAAGGAGCTGTTTTCTTACCTGCAGATTTGGCCTCCCTAGCCACAGAGGAATGGACCAGAATGCATGACAGGTGTTCAGTGACAGTTGACCCCAGGACGTGACTAGCATGAGTGGGCAACTTTCCAAGGTGATGGTGCGCTGGGTCTAACAGGCTCTCTCCAAAGAATTTCAGCTGAAGATGGGATAGGACCAGGTAGCTGGGATACCCATGAGAAGCCTGTAAAATCATGAAACAAGACAAGTCACAGAAAAGCAGACACTTGAGTAGATGAGCACCGTGGAATTGGGGAGAGCATAGAAGAATGGGAAAGGCTGTTGGCTAGTAGCAGCAAATGAAGAGCTGACTCTGTCTTGGCAAAGGATAACCCAGATAATGCAATGACTGGAGCTAAGAGACTCATGTTAGAAGTCACCTATGACACTCATGTCCCTACCGTCACTGCCCTGTCCCTTCCCTTAGAGCTTAGGGGAAGGGAGAGGGCGTACCCAACCAACGCCTGATGCACAAGTCCGTGCCTGAATTTTGTACATGTGTTTCTTCTTCTTCAGTTCTCTCAAGCGCTCTCGGTCACCTCCCTCTCTTCCTTTGTCCCTTCTTTACAACTGCCTTTGTTCCTCATTTCCTCTGCAAGGGAATATTCATGACCCAGGACAAAGTGGTAATAAGGACAACGAAAGGCTGGCTCACAGTGAGCATTGGTTAAACAAACCTTCTGGCCATTGAGAGGGTCCTGTAGACTGTGCACACACTGACTTTGACTGAAAAAATGATAATTTAGCTTAAATATTAGGTCACTGTTCAACTTATACTGCTCTCCTCCTCCCCTCTCTCTGATTCACCACACTGCTGAGGATGACCTTGAATTCCTGATCCTCTTGCCTGTACCTCCCATGTGAAGGATTACAAGTGTGCACCACCATGCCTGGCTTCTTTCACGGGTCTGCAAAAGGAAACTGACTGCTCCCCATTCTGTCTTTGTTTCCCTTCCAGCTCCAGTGGGGATGTTGCTTATTCAGCTTCCCTCATGCATGTGAAGGTCATATTGTACAGAACACCAGAATAATGACACAGGAGGAAGAAAAGCCCTCAGATAACCGGGAAGCACAGACCACAGGCACACTGGGTCTCTCTGTACTGACATGGGTAGAGCACAACTAGCATCAACCATGGAACAGTCCTATGTTTTGGTTTTCCAATTACTACAACACAGGCTACCCCCTCACTAATACACCATGATAGACATTCACTAGATGCTTGCATTGTACCAGAATCTACACAGAGTTCTGATCAAATGTTATATCACTTTGTTCCATAGCAATCTTCTTGGGTAGGTGTTGTCGGCCATTTTACAGATGTGCAAGTGAGCTT